>JAMWYP010000002.1:3000000-3214047 GCA_025563575.1 Acacia pycnantha | reverse complement strand
AGGTCGAAACTCGAGTTTCCAAAACTTAACTCGAGTTTTCTCCTTCCAGAGAAGAACATCGCGATTTGGCATTTGGACATGTTTTGTGAACAGTGCAAAACTCGAGTCATTAAGTGACTAACTCGAGTTTTGGACTTTTTATCAGAAATCATGTTTTAGTCCAAAATCTCAAAACTAGAGTTTCCATAGTGTCCAAAATTGGCAGAACTCTGCTTGGTCAAAACTCGAGTTTCCATGATTCTTATGAAACAATGGAAACTTCTCTGTAAGGCCGAAACTCGAGTTTCCAAAACTAAACTCGAGTTTCCTCGTTTATGAGAACATTGAAAAGCTTTGTCAAAATGAAGAATGGAGTTTTCACAAGTTCAGAATTGAGCATTGTTTTCTGTATGATGTAAACTCGAGTTTCCAACAAGGCTTGGAAACTTAGAGAACTCTCTGTGTAGTCTAAACTCGAGTTTCCAAATGTAAACTGGAGTTTAGCTAACTTTGAAAAACTTGATAGCTCTCTGTCTTGTCAAAACTCGAGTTTGTTAAGTCAAACTCGAGTTTGCTTTGTCTGTGAAAAACTCAGAGGCTCTCTGTATGGTCAAAACTCGAGTTTTCCTTTTATTGCAAAAACTTGAACTCTTCTCTGTTGAGTCCAAACTCGAGTTTCCAAAATGAAACTCAAGTTTGCCTTTGACAGTAAGTTTTTCAACTTACAAAGACAAACTTCCATATGTGTTTACAATTGTCCGTTATCATCAAAACCAATAGAGAACTAACAATATCTACCAACATCCTTTCTCCATTTTTCCCTCTAAGACATAAAATATTGACTCTAAAATTTATAGGCCAATATTTATTCTCAAACTATTTTTCCTTGAATTATTGGGAAAATAGTCCTCAAAATCCAGGAAATATCTTTTGAACTATTTAGGCCAAATTTTCATAATAAATTCCCATAAAATATTTCTTATTTTCAAATCCAAAAATTTGGGATATTACAGAGTGCATCTTAGTGAGAGGATAACTTTAATTTCGAGTGCAAAGTGTGTAACTGATTTTGAGAGTTAGTGAAAATCCCAGAGTGTCTGGGGACTTGACGTAGGTTAAGGATTTAGACCGAACCAGTATAAATCCTCGTGTCTAGCTTCTCTCCTCCTCTATTCTACTCTGTTTTCGTTACCTATCAATAGAGTATTTTAAAAAGATTTTTAAAAATCCCCAGTTCACCCCCCCTCTTGGTGACTTGCTCCATTTACAAAAATAACCGTTAATAGCAGAAATGGTAGGGTTATAATCTGACTCTTAATGCCTTTAGCACACACCAAGAGTTGTTGGTTCATAGAAGCATGTTTCACTAGTAACAATGTGTACTAGCTAAGTGTTATTGGTTTAGGTCTAGTTAAAAGTCCACAAGATACTAGAATTGAAATGGTATACCCAAGAGTGTAACTCAACAATTAGTGTTCCTTTTGACACACGTGGGAATTGTTTTAATTATTATGTAAGTGTATCAAATAAAAATAATCTTATCAATACATTTCATTCTTTTTCAAGCCAAAGGTAAATAATCTTATCACTTCTTTTATTTTTTTGCAAGTAAGGAAAAATATTCTCACTACATTTCTTCTTTCCCAAGCCATTGATGATACGTCTCTTACTTGACAATCTTATCCACATGACTTGGCAATCTTATTCATATGACTTGGTAACCTTTGCACTATTAATTACTTTCTTATATACATATGAACCCATGGCCTATAATGTAATATCCTAAATTTGCTATGAAAAATTCTATGTATGATGTATTTGTGTTTGGAGAAAAGAAATAGTGAAATTTTGACTAAAGGTCAATTTTACCCGAAATACCTAATTTCACCGAAACTGAAAATTTTGAGACAATTGTTGGCACCAATGGACAAATGGAAATAATGCTTATTTGTTCCATGTTGGAGCATTAAATTGGATTAAAAAATAATGAAAATAAATTGCTTAAATTCCACTAGAAATTTTGAGAAAATTGAAGGAAGGTTAAAATTGCACATTTTATGAATTTGTGCCGTAAGTCTCATAATTATTTAAAATGTATGGGCACATTAGCATGGGTTATAAGCTAATAAAATGGATTAAAATCATCCTAAGAGAGACCCAAAATTTCATCCAAAAAGGAATCAAAAGAAAGGTTGAAATCCAATGAATTGTAATTGACGGCAAAATTCATAATTTCGCTACAGTTGAGGGGCAAAATGGTCATTTTCCCTCCTAAACCGACTTCAACCATGAAATATCAGCTGATTATATTCCCCATTTCTCCATTCACTTCGGCACTCATATCCCATAGCCACCAAGATGGCAAACTACAAGGAGAAAGAGGAAGATGCGAAAACTTGCGGTATCGAGGTAATCTCTTATACTACGGACCCATAATGTCCAATTCTTCCCTCCTTCTACTCCCTTATCTCATAAATTATTTATTTTCATTCAATCCTAAGATCTAGATGAAATCCATTCAGCCAAGGAGAGAGAGGAAACTTGCGAAAATCACAGAACAACGATTACGGTAAGTGATTTTGAGTCTATTGGTGGTATATTGGAGTTTGTTCATGGTTTCTTTGCTTTTCTTGAATTTTGGCTTATTGGAACCCTAGGACCAGGTTCTGTTCAAAATTCCATAGTGTGTTAACTTGTGTTTATGATTCAAATAACAAGATAAAATGTGGTTAGGAACCAAGGTTAGGGTGTTTGTGAAGTGAAATTGGCAAATTGGTTGTTGGTCATATTGAACCTGTTAGTTCTCTCAATTTGTTTTGATGATAACTAATCATTGTAAACAGAAAAAGACATGATATCCAAGCGAAAAGATGTTTATCTCACTCAAACTTGGATCTTGGTTATCTGTCATTTTTACTGTCAAATTGGCTCGAGCCAAAGTTGTTTAACTCGAGCCAAGAAATGTTTAAAGCCTTCTGAAAATGCTAATTTGGCTCGAGCCATCCTTTTGTAGACTCAAGTCTGGCCCTAGACTCGAGCCAGCCTTTTGTGACTCAAGCCAATTACTTTCAAATTTAACTTTCTTTTAAATATAATATATGATTTGACTTGAGCCAAAATTTTGATTGTTATATTCAAAACTATGTTTAACTCCAACCTACACTTATTGACTCGAGCTACAAGGTCATTTTTCGAAAATATTCAAATGTTCTATCTCGATTGGCTTGAGCCATGTTTTGTTGCCTTGAGTCTTGACCTAGACTCGAGCCTCTCATTTTTGCCTCGAGCTGAAATAACCTCTGAAGATATGTGTTCAATGATGCATTGACTCGAGCCATGATTTCTGTGCCTCGATGTAGCTCCTAGACTCGAGCCAAGAAATATTGCCTCAAGCCATATGCTTCTATATCTAATTCTATCCTGTCTCAAAATGAAATTGACTCAAGCCAAGTCATATTAGACTCGAGCAAATTGTTCTCTGTTTGAAAAATCACTGTGCTCAAATCTTCAAATTCACTGAGATTATTTTTTGATTCTTTATATCATTTATCATTACTTTTTCTAACTATATTTAACCAGTTTTAGTGAGTTTTTAGATGATTAGAATATGGTTTAACCTTGTTATTGGTTAAACTAATTCGATGTGTCAGAGCATTAAATGTGTTTGCCTATTCGAGACACTAACCCAACATCCATTCCTCTTATCATTCGAAAGACACTTCTGGCAAGATAACTTTATTCCATTTGTTGTGTCTCAATTATCAGGATAATCGAATGTTGAAGGCGACAATTATTCCAAAGCATTTATGATTCATCGCTTCATTTTTAACGACTATTTTCTAAGAGCCACAACGAATAAAGTTCAAGCTTCTCAACGGTAATAAATGTCATCAACTATAAATATCAAAAGCATTCAATATGGCAACTACCGAAACTCTGCACAATCAATTCGAGATTATTTCAAGTTACTATTTCATCTACTTCATTTAATATCTTCGGATATTTTTCTGTACTTCGGTGATTATAATTTATCTACTCTGTGAGAGATTTCAAACACTTATACATTTCTTGTTTAGTTGTTAAAATCTTAAGGTTGTGGAACCTTAAGTGTGGGTATACAATTACAGCTTGTAAGGGAGAGTGAGTCCTAGTGTGAAAGGATCATTCAAGTACAGAATGTGTAATTGTTATCTGTTTAAGAAATAGTGAAAATCCCAAAGGTGTTTTGAAGGTGGAATATCACCTAGAGGGGGGTGAATAGGTGATTACAAAATTATTTCGCTGATAGCTCAATAACACAGTCACCCACACAACAGATGTAGATCAAGGCTAAGTAAAGATAGGGAAGAGAAGATTGACACAGGTACTTTATACTGGTTCGGCCCAACTCTTGACCTACGTCCAGTCCCAGAAACACTCCGGATTTCACTAACTTACCCGAAACTCTGGGATTTCACTCTTGCCCAGAACCACTCCGGGACTTTTACAACCTCAATTACACACTCTATACTCGGATGATCCTTTCCCTAGGACTCACTCCCCCTTACAAGTTGTAATTGAATAACCCACACTTAAGGTTCCACAACCTTAAGATTTACAGATAAGCAGATAATCATAGGATAACAAAAACTCCTCACTGAGTAGATATGTGATGAACACTGAAGTACAGAGTATTACAAAGTATCAAATGAAAGTATTGCAAAGTATCATACGAAAGTATAGCGGAACTAAACTTTCGAATGTATCTTTTCTGTTCGTGCGTTCGCTCTGTTGTGTTCGAGGCTTTGAGCAGCCAAGGCTTCACATATTTATACTGCTTGAAATGGATGACTGTTGCAGCTCCATATTTTGATTTCAAATGAGATCAATAGCTGTTCGGTGCTTTTTCTGCAAGATTTTTGTTTGAAATATTTCCTGTTTTGAAACATATATTTCCGTTGGAACATTTCCGTTGGAGCTTCCTGAACATTTGCCCATGATGCGGTGTTTACTAAAATACTTTCAACCAATCATGTCTGTTTCTTTCTGACCGTTTGAGGAAGTTCTCCACGTTTCCAGCGTCTTCCTCATTTTACTTCGTTTTCGAATGAATGTAAGGATATTGCGTGTCCCATCATGATTTCAAAATGATCCCGTACTATAATTCAAATACTTGGAAACTATGAGCAGAATCGGTTAGAATCAGAGTATTAAAGATCATCATTAATAGCATTGAGAAGTATAGCAAGTAGAAATCAATTGATAATAAACATTCCTGAAATTTCAGTGTTGCTACTGTTTACTCTTTGTTTTGAGTGGATGACTCGAGGTGGCTATTCTGACTCGAGGCAAAAATCCTTCTGCATTCGTTTAACTCTCTGTCTCCATTTGACTCGAGGTATATATGTTGGCTCGAGTCAAATACTGCTCTCTATTCTTCAAAACGTTCCCCAGGTGACTCGAGGTGGAGAGGTTGGCTCGAGGTGAAAAACATCAGGCCACTGACTCGAGGCATCATCTCTGGCTTGAGGTGAAAAATGCCCTCAATTGTTCTATCTTTCTGTTTGCCTTTGACTCGATCGAGGCAACAAACCTTCTGGCTCGAGGCAACAATGAATTAATCATTAATTCCATAGACATTTGACTCGAGGTGCATAATACCTTGGCTCGAGTCATGGTGACTCGAGGTTGCACTTGAGGAGGCTCGAGTTAAAAGGCCTTCTCCATTCTTCAAACTCTCTGGTTGGACATAGACTCGGGGTAACACAGCTAGCTCGAGTCAAAAACTCATTCTCAATTTCATTGTCTTTGATTTGATCTCTGTTGCTTCCAGAATTTCGTGTGACCACTTTCGAAGATCATAACTCCCTGTTCCGAACTTCGTTTTGGCTGGTTCAAGTCTTGATGGAAAGCCCTTTGTGTCTTCTTTCAAATGGAACCGATTTCAGCTTCATTGGATTTGTATTTCGTGAGATATCCTTAAAAACTCTAGGCTTGGTCAGCACTGATACGGTGATGTCACTTTCATCTTTAACAATTCATAGCTCTCTGATATGATCTCCTTTAGACTTGATTCTTATGCGACTAGAACCGTTTGGAAGTCTAGTTTCCAACAAAATTGGTTTCGTCTCAATCAGAGCTCTGGTTTGGGAGATATCGTCTCAATCGGAGCTCTGGTTTGGGAGATATAGTCGAATTACCAGAAGTCGCCCGAAGCTGAACGTCAAACAGAGTACACCAGAGCTGCATCTGGCTCGAGTCAAGTGAAATGTTGGCTCGAGTCAGCATGAACCTAGGCTCGAGTCAGCAACCTCCAGGGGCGAAATTATACTTCAAGACCTTGGCTCGAGGCAGATTAAAGGCTGGCTCGAGTTAACACCTTCTTTGGGCGAAAGTTACTGTAGCAAGCTCATTTTAACTCCGATTTGAGCCATTCTAACTTCCATATCACCGTGGAGACTTGTAGAATAAATCTAATAACTTGTGTAAAGATTTTATCATTTCATTTAGCAAGTTCTTCTTCCTTTCTTCTTCTCTTGATCATATTCATAATTTAATTCTTCAAATATTTGCTCTTCTTCTTGAACTTGATATTTTCCTCAATTTCTTCTTTCTAAAATATCTTATCTCCTTCTTGAGCTATTATTCAACTTGAACTAATCTACACAAAATAGAGTAGTTAGTCAATGTAGGAGATAAATATATCATACAACTTTTGCTCTTAAGAATGACATCTATATAAGACATCATCAAAACTAATATAGAACCAACATTCTCCCCCTTTTTGATGATGGCAAATACTTTGAGAAAAATATTTATGAATATGAAAAGCTAATTAGCCCAGTATATTTTTCTTGCCATTCTCTCCCCCTTATTTGTCATTAGCAAAAAGTTGAAGTAAAGAAGAGATGGTTGTAGAGGCAAATGTGAAACCAAATTAGACAGAATCAAAGAACTGATTTTCTCTCCCCCATTTGAAATTGTTTTCATTCTTAATATGATGTAATTTGGAATGGTTTTATGAAAACAAATTTGAGAGAATTTGGAGAGGTTTTCAAGAAATCTTTTACATTTAAAGCATATAAACACCAAACATGTGCAAAATTTACTGAATATAAAAAGATAAAGTTCAGAAATGCTCATTAGGTTCTGCAAATTGATGAATGATCAATGAAGGCCATTTGCTTGCTTTCTTCTTATATGAGATCATTTCCAGCCTTCTCCTTTACTTTATATAGCTCTTCTGCAGAATATGTCTCAGTTGGCTTCAAGAAGTTTTCTTCTACTTTTACTTTGTAGAGCATATCACAGCTTCAGTGTAATCAAAACATCTTTCCTCAATGTAATAGTTTTTCCTTATAGTATATTTAGGAAAGTCTTTGCACTGAGTTCTCCTGTCATAATTGTAAAACTTTCTTGTAGGAGAGATTTGTTAATGCAATCAGATATCCAAATATTCCTTTCTGTATGATATTTTCAAATTGAGATAATGAAAGGAGAATATAATATTAACTCATCATCAAAACTAATAAAACATTGTGAATGCAAATGAGTAAAATTTCTTCAAATAAAGGAGATGAGTTTTTAAGATATAAAACACATGTTAATGTGAAACTCCCCCTTAATGAATGCATTCTCTCTTAGTAATACCAAATAATAATGTGATGCCAATTTTTAAGCACCGTGAAAGATTTCTTTGAAAGACTGACTCATACAGTATGCACACATCTTTCAAATCATGATAATGCATTTCGAAAATTAAGATGTTAATGTATGAAAAAATTCATTTTTGAAATATGTTGGAAATCGATGCTCACTCAAAATATGGTGGAAATTAACAGTTTAAAGAATGTATCAGTATGCTTCAGATTTGGAGAATATGTTGAACATTTCCCTTAACAAGTTGAGGAGTTTATTCAGAAGTAAAAGTCATGAAGGTAGAGTACTAAAGCAATGTTCTTTGCATAACAGAAATATATAAGCACAATGACCTTGCTATTTGACCAAGAGATAATCTTGCATTTTAGGATTAGAAATGAATGATCAAGGCAAGATTATTAATACAGTACTAGGATTCATGAATGATGGAGCACAAACTTATTAGTCCAAATGACCAGAGTTCCAGAAAATCATCCTAGTAAGCTATTCCATTAATGGTTAATGCATTATCATTCAATGCACTAATAAACATTTATAAAGCTTGGAATAACTTGGCCATTGAAAAAATTTTATGCATTAAGCATAACAGATTCACAAATCGAATTCTTTTCTTGAAGATAGACTTGAAACTGATATATGAATAACTTATTAGATATGAAGTCCTACTAGTTCAAGAGTGAAACTAGACAGTTCAAGCAACACATTGAATTCTAAAGATGAATATGTGTGGGATAGAAAATATTCAACTTAAACTAATTTGAAGCATATCTGTTATTAACTTCCAATTTGAAACATCATTTGAATGCACTCAAGGTATTTTTCAAATCTATCTGAAATACTTTCAAAGTATGAATAATTTTCAAAACGTGTGTATGCATTTTCACAAGATAAAGTGAATCAAACCAATTTCAGAATTGTGCATTTCAAAAGCATAAAATTAGAAGATAATGCACAAATTCACTTTTGGTTTATTTAGTAATCTGAAAAGTTTTGAAGGACATAAATGATTGATTGCTAATGGAATGCAATGATGGACAAGTATTCTTTACCCAAATATTAATCTCATATAAGCATAGTATAGGGTAAGAGTTAGATATCACCGTAATTCCCTTTGTCCTTGTAAAAGCTTGCTTGATTAAGGTAGATTGATATAGACGTCTCCTTTCACCATTAACATCAAGCATAGCCTTTTTAGCTTCCTCAAGACTTGAATTATTTCTCTATGTTGCATTCTTGAGAAGCTTTTTCTCATCCTACAAAACCATATAAGTCTTTTTCTTTCTTGGTATCCAACCTTACTTGGATCCAATTAATGTTAGCTTGTAGGAAACAAAATTTGCATGCTCTTATGAATATGATCAATTCAACATAATTGAGCATAATGAACTAAACATGATTTTATGCATAAAAGAGATACTTTCTTTTCAAATCATCATGTATGCAAAAAGAATTAAACTATTAAACATTGCAATCCCTTTATAAACTTACTAAGTGGATTTTTAAGGGATACAAATAATTTCAAAATAGTTTGCAATGCTTATTCCTAATGCTACAACATATAAAACCTCAATGAATATTTCAGATGATTATAGGAAAGGAGGTTTTACCATTGTATACCTTTACCTTAGGTACTTAGAGGATCGACTTTGCTTACCCACTGCCTCTTACGTCTTTCGATGGGTTTCTGCAAAGTTGTTGATAGGGAAAAACTTTAAAGCCTATAAACTCCGCAAGTATACGGGCCGTATCAAGTAATAAAGTAGTGAGAAAAAGATCGTCCCACGAGGACTAGTATTCCAGCCACTAATTCGTTATTTAATCTTTAGTTGGATCAATGAGTAATAGGAGGTGAGTTGTAACCAAACAGAATTTTTAATGAATTTAATAAAAATACGCATTCAAGATTAAGAGTCTCAAAAGCGATTGTTTCGAAAAGGTAATTAATAGAGAAAACGCAGCTAGGGCATAGAAATCCCCCTATGTTCCTTCGAGTATTTGAATTAAATCCCTAATTGACTATTATTTCCCATGATTGACGATCAATTCTCTAAAATTAGACTAAGTCCCAATGTCTTGACGCTACCTTAGTCCGTTATCTTTGAAAACAACCTAATGTCTTAGTATTGTTTGGAAAGATCAATTATTTAAACCAGAATTATAAGATCGCATAAACTCGTAAGCCTATGTCTAGGTCATGCAACTCTATGACGAATTAACGGTTCCGATTAAATGCACCAACATCTCTATTGTCATACACCAACCTATGAACAATCTAAAAGGTGATCATTCTTTAAGAAAGCTTTAAGCAAAGATAATTCATTCAATCATGGAAAATAACGTTCAATCAAGAATTCAAACAAATACTCAAATTCGCATAGGGTTCATCCTTGCCTAACTACTAAAGAAAATTAGCCGAGCATGGCTAGGTTAACAAAATAGAAGAAAAGAGATGAAAATTGGAATTGTTCTTGCATCCTCTTTCTTCCTTCAGCCGTCTCCTCCTTTTCTTCCTTTATCCTTTCTCTCTAAACCTTTGGTAAATACCGAAGTTTAGAGAGCATAAGGATATTATTTTCTCTCGTGTGTATTTTGGTTGCTTCTGCGTCTTGTCTCTCTGTGGTCGTCTAGTGTGTGTCTCCCTTGCTCTTTATATAGAAATTCCCTTAGGCTGACTTTGCCGTGATCTGATCATGTCTTAAATACAAGATATGCGATATCCTTTTGAGATCTCCAATCATCTCCAAATCTTTTGCAATCCACTCTCTCATATCACACAATTGATTCAAATTGATTTCCTTTTTCTGCTCCTTTCTCAATCAGCTAATAACTCCTGCAAGATATATAAATAGTAATAAATTTAATCCAATATATCTCAGAATTGATACTCATTTAATTATAATATCTGCACTTATCAGTTGTCTCAAGGGGTATAGACTTCATGAGTCTTCTGCTTGGTACTTGAGAGGATCTCCTTTTTGGTTCATAAGAAGCTCTTTGAATCCTCATCTTCTCTGCTCCTTTGTGTCCATTATTTTTGAAATCAGTCTGCACACACAAGGCTGTTGGATATGATTAGTTTTGATGATGTCTTATATAGATGTCATTCTTAAGAGCAAAAAGTTTGCATACTACATTTATCTTATACTTTGACTGATTCTTACATTTAATGTAGATGTAATGTTGATATGAAGAAGATGGAAGTTGGAATGGCTCAATTCGGAGTTAAAATGATCAAAAACGAGCTTCAAGATGAATTGTCTCGAATTCCCGTCAATACCCGAGTATCCAACATCCATTCTCGAGTATCAGGCTTCAATTGTTGAGTATGGACTTCAATACTCGAGTATGTCACTTAAATACTCGAGTATGGTGCATAAACAGCTGCTTCTATGCTTAAATCCCGACAATACTCGAGTATGGATCAACAATACTCGAGTATGACACTACTCTGATCAGCTCTGTTCTACGTTCAGCTTCGGGCGACCTCTGGTAATTCGACAATATCTCCGAAAACAGAGATTGGATTGAGGTGAAACCAATTTTTTTGAAAACTAGACTTCCAACCCGTTCTAGTCGCACAAGAATCAAGTCCAAAGAAGGTCAGATAAGAGAGATATGAATTGTTGAAGATGACAGTGACATCACCGTCACACTGCTGACCATGCCTCAATGTTTTGGGTATATCTCACAAACTAGAAATACAATGAAGATGAAATCGGTGCCATTTGAAAGAAGACTCAAAGTTCTTTCCATCAAGACTTGAACCAACCTAAATGGAGTTCATACAAGGAAGTTATGATCTTCGAAAGTTGACACTCGAAATACTGGAAGCAACAGACTTCGAATCAAAGACTTCCGATATAACTGAACAGCATAGATACCCGAGTATAAGCATTGAATACTCGAGTATGGTCGAGTTAGAAGCGTCTGGCATATCTGAATCACAGAGATACTCGAGTATGAGTATGGGATACTCGAGTATGTTCGGTAAACATACTTCCGCTGTATCGAGACTTCGGATCGTGATTCTGGAATTGAATACTATTAATGAAGATCTTTAATGATTTGATTACTGACCGATTCTGCTCATAATGTTCAAATATTCTAGTTATAATACAGGATTATTATGGGTAACGAAATATCCGCATATACACTCGATACGAAGCAGAAAAGGAAAAGACGCAGACGCACAAGAAGCAACGAAGAAACATTCGTCTGTCTATCACTGAATCATAGGCTGAGACTGTCATTACAAAGGAATGATTTCAAATGAATGAGAATTAATGCAGCGAAGAACGAATAAGTAATGTTCTGCATTAGAATTCAAACACAGAAGCCACAGCTACAACGGACACAAACCAAATCAGTATAAATAGGAGAAGACTTGACCGATCAAACTACCCAAAAATATGCAGCAGTGAAAGAGCAAAACACACAAGCAGAAAGATACCCTCGAGAGATTAGTTCCGCTAAGCTCTTGTGAGATACTTTCTGAATACTTCCTGCCGATACTTTCAAATACTTTCGGCCAATACTTTCAATACTTTCGGCTAATACTCTGCAATACTTTCGGCCAATACTTTCAATACTTTCGGCCAATACACTACAATACTTTCGGGCAATACTTTGCAATACTTTCTAATACTCTGTACTTCAGTGTTTATCACATATCTACTCAGTGAGGAGTTTTGTAATCATTTGATTATCTGTTTATCTGTAAATCTTAAGGTTATGGAACCTTAAGTGTGGGTTATTCAATTACAACTTGTAAGGGGAGTGAGTCCTAGGGAAAGGATCATCTCGAGTGCGAGTGTGTAATTGAGATTGTAAAGTCCCGGAGTGGTTCGGGCGGTTGTAAAGTCTGGAGTGTTTCTAGGCAAGAGTGAAATCCCAGAGTGTTTCTGGGTAAGTTAGTGAAATCCCGGAGTGTTTCTGGGGACTGGACGTAGGTCAAGAGTTAGACCGAACCAGTATAACTTCTCTGTGTCAATCTCCTCTTCCCTATCTTTACTTTACCTTGATATATATATATCTGTTGTATGGGTGACCGAGTATCTAGCAAAAAGAATTTTTGTAATCACCTATTCACCCCCCCTCTAGGTGATATTCCACCTTCATTTGGTATCAGAGCTAGTTAACGGTAACCATGATCGGGGGTTCTCACAGTGTGATCTGTGGCGAAGCATTGGCTCTTACCCCGACATGGCCAGTGGATGGTGGTGACTGTCGCTGGTTGCATTGGCCGTGAGGCGGTGCGTAAAATTAGCGGCTGAGATACCATGAAATGCCACAGCGGAGGTACCGCTACGGAATTTCATTTGGTATCACAAACTGAAACTGGAGGTAAATCTTTAACTTGTTGTTCCAGCAATTTGATTTTCTTTCTGGAAGCAATAAGTTCTTTCACAATCTTTTTAAATTCAGAATGCAATTCATTATACTCAGAAAACAATTCATCATAAGATGGTTCAGAATCACATACCTCTTCTTCGTTTTCTGATAGCTCTTCTTCCGCAACTAAACAGATATTTGCAGTCTCTTCTTCTTCTACGCCGGAGGTTCCTTCGTATGAAGTTTCTAAGGCTTTCCAAAATGAATAATGTTCTCCGTTGAAGCCAGGTGGTCTGTTGATTGAGGCACCGTCAGGTAATATTCCTTCCATGATCTATCTCGGGATATTAAGCCCAACTGAGAAACCTACGCTCTGATATCAAATGAAGGTGGAATATCACCTAGAGGGGGGTGAATAGGTGATTACAAAATTCTTTCACTGATAGCTCAATAACACAGTCACCCACACAACAGATGTAGATCAAGGCTAAGTAAAGATAGGGAAGAGAAGATTGACACAGGTAATTTATACTGGTTCGGCCCAACTCTTGACCTACGTCCAGTCCCCAGAAACACTCCGGGATTTCACTAACTTACCCAGAAACTCTGGGATTTCACTCTTGCCCAGAACCACTCCGGGACTTTTACAACCTCAATTACACACTCTATACTCGGATGATCCTTTCCCTAGGACTCATTCCCCCTTACAAGTTGTAATTGAATAACCCACACTTAAGGTTCCACAACCTTAAGATTTACAGATAAGCAGATAATCATAGGATAACAAAAACTCCTCACTGAGTAGATATGTGATGAACACTGAAGTACAGAGTATTACAAAGTATCAAATGAAAGTATTGCAAAGTATCATACGAAAGTATAGCGGAACTAAACTTTCGAATGTATCTTTTCTGTTTGTGCGTTCGCTCTGTTGTGTTCGAGGCTTTGAGCAGCTTCACATATTTATACTGCTTGAAATGGATGACCGTTGCAGCTCCATATTTTGATTTCAAATGAGATCAATAGCTGTTCGGTGCTTTTTCTGCAAGATTCTCGTTTGAAATATTTCCTGTTTTGAAGCATATATTTCCGTTGGAACATTTCCGTTGGAGCTTCCTACTGTTTACTCTTTGTTCTGCGTGGATGACTCGAGGTGGCTATTCTGACTCGAGGCAAAAATCCTTCTGCATTCGTCTAACTCTCTGTCTCCATTTGACTCGAGGTATATATGTTGGCTCGAGTCAAATACTGCTCTCTATTCTTCAAAACGTTCCCCAGGTGACTCGAGGTGGAGAGGTTGGCTCGAGGTGAAAAACGTCAGGCCACTGACTCGAGGCATCATCTCTGGCTCGAGGTGAAAACTGCCCTCAATTGTTCTATCTTTCTGTTTGCCTTTGACTCGATCGAGGCAACAAACCTTCTGGCTCGAGGCAACAATGAATTAATCATTAATTCCATAGACATTTGACTCGAGGTGCATAATACCTTGGCTCGAGTCATGGTGACTCGAGGTTGCACTTGAGGAGGCTCGAGTTAAAAGGCCTTCTCCATTCTTCAAACTCTCTGGTTGGACATAGACTCGGGGTAACACAGCTAGCTCGAGTCAAAAACTCATTCTCAATTTCATTGTCTTTGATTTTATCTCTGTTGCTTCCAGAATTTCGTGTGACCACTTTCGAAGATCATAACTCCCTGTTCCGAACTTCGTTTTGGCTGGTTCAAGTCTTGATGGAAAGACCTTTGTGTCTTCTTTTAAATGGAACCAATTTCAGCTTCATTGGATTTGTATTTCGTGAGATATCCTCAAAAACTCTAGGCTTGGTCAGCACTGATACGGTGATGTCACTGTCATCTTTAACAATTCATATCTCTCTGATATGATCTCCTTTAGACTTGATTCTTATGCGACTAGAACCGCTTGGAAGTCTAGTTTCCATCAAAATTGGTTTCGTCGCAATCGGAGCTCTGGTTTGGGAGATATAGTCGAATTACCAGAAGTCGCCCGAAGCTGAACGTCAAACAGAGTATACACCAGAGTTGCATCTGGCTCGAGTCAAGTGAAATGTTGGCTCGAGTCAGCATGGCTCGAGTCAGCATGAACCTAGGCTCGAGTCAGCAACCTCCAGGGGCGAAATTATACTTCAGAGACCTTGGCTCGAGGCAGATTAAAGGCTGGCTCGAGTTAACACCTTCTTTGGGTGAAAGTTACTGTAGCAAGCTCATTTTAACTCCGATTTGAGCCATTCCAACTTCCATATCACCGTGGAGACTTGTAGAATCAATCTAATAACTTGTGTAAAGATTTTATCATTTCATTTAGCAAGTTCTTCTTCCTTTCTTCTTCTCTTGATCATATTCATAATTTAATTCTTCAAATATGTGCTCTTCTTCTTGAACTTGATATTTTCCTCAATTTCTTCTTTCTAAAATATCTTATCTCCTTCTTGAGCTATTATTCAACTTGAACTAATCTACACAAAATATAGTAGTTAGTCAATGTAGGAGATAAATATATCATACAACTTTTGCTCTTAAGAATGACATCTATATAAGACATCATCAAAACTAATATAGAACCAACATGTTTGGGGACTGGACGTAAGTCGAGGAGTTAGATCAGACCAATATAATCTGTTTGTGTTCTTTTCTCTCTTCATCTCTATCTCTGTTTAGTGTTCTTGAGTGTTTAGCGAAAGATTTTTATAATCACCTATTCACCCCCCTCTAGGTGATATTTCATCTTCATTTGGTATCAGAGTGAAGGTTTCTCAGTTGGGCTTAACATCCCGAGAAAGATCATGGAAAGCAAAATTCAAAGTGTTTGTGCTAGCAACTGGGTATGGTCTCTGGCAAGTAATAGAGAATGGAGATTATGTTCCCACAAGGGTTGTAGGCGGGATCGCCATTCCAAAGTCTGAAGAAGAGTTTGACGAAAATGTTAGAAGAAAGATAACACTTAACAGTAAAGTTGTTTTGATGTTACAAAGTGCTCTTAGTCAAAAAGAGTACTTCAGAATATGTAATTTGTCAAGTGCCAAAGAAATGTGGAAAGCCTTGGAAATAGCTTATGAAGACTGGAGAATCCACTACTGAATTTCAACTTCGTTATACCTATCTGATCAATATTCAATTAGTGGCTTTAGGTAAAATATATGAGCAAGGCCCTCAAGTAAAAAAAAAAAATTCTCAATATCTTGACTAAAGATTGGGAAGCCAGGCCAAGGTCACATCAATTGAAGAGGCCCGTGGAAAATCAATGACTTCAGTTGCTTCTCTATTCGGAAGCCTATCTGAATATGAAAGTAAACTGAAATTCAAGAAGGGTTTGGATGAAATCAACACCAATAAAAGCAAAGGTGTTGCTCTCAATGCTGTGAAAGAAAAGGAAGCTAAAGACGAAGATGAAGATGAGGACGATGACGAAATGGGGATGTTCGTGAGAAGATTCAAAAAGTTTTATAAGAAAGATCAAGGCTTCAGAAATCGATTTCATAAAGGAAGCTCAAGCAACAACAAACGTGATTTCAAAGATAAAGACCAAATCATCTGTTATGAGTGCGAGAAGCTTGGCCATATCAAATCTGAGTGTCCTCAGTGGAAGGGCAAAGAAAAGGAGAAGAAGAAGAAGTTCAACCACTTCAAGAAAAAGGCCTATGTATTTGCCATATGGGGAGACAGTTCCTTAGATGAAGAAGAAAGTGAGAAGAGGAAGTTGCAAATGCTTACCTCGTTGCAGAAGAAGAGCAACCTGAAAATGATGATGAAGAGGTATAGGATACTAAACCTACTTACGATGAATTATTATTTGAATATAATGAGTTACATTCCGAATTTGAAAAGATTGCGAAAGAACTTATTGCCTTCAAGAGGAAAAACAAAATTCTTGAAAAGCAAGTTAAAGATTCTTCTTCACCTTGTGAAAACCCAATTTGCAAAAAGTGTCCTGATCTTTTAAAGAAAAACTCTTGAGAAGTTCACTAAAGGCAGTGAAATGCTCAATGTGATTCTAAAAGCTCAAACGTTTACAAATAATCGATCATGTATAGGACACAATCCTGTTTTTGACAAAAAGAAAGGGAAAAAGAAAATCGGAGAAAAATCTTATTTGAATTAGGGTTTTGAAATTTGAAGTGTGACAATGACTTAATTGATTTCAATTGACCTTTGGGACCATTTATCATTTTGCTAATTACTCTTTCAATGTTAGCTTTATGAAATTTGAAGTCTTATTTACCTCTAAAATACTAAATTGCTAATATCCACAAACTTCTAATGTTCTCTTATGTGAATATTACATTTATGCCATCATAAATAATTAATCATGAATCATATACACAACATTCCAAAAATAGGCTTTCCAATGCACGATTCATATCTCGATTTGATAACCATGATCTAAACAACAATTAGCAGCAAATAGAAACCTTTGAAACTAAGGGACTTGTCACTCCGCAATTAGCTTAACATCCACATAACTTAAGCAAGGGGGTTAAGATTCACTAGAAACCCCAAATTGGGTTTTTGACACACATTCCATATGTGAAACTGTCGCAAACCCATAAGAAACCACCGCATGAGAGGATGAATCAATTTTTTTTGGCATAAGATCTTTGTGCACTATAAGCCAATCCCAAACTATGATCTCCTCTATATCTTTATATCAAGAAGATAAGAACCAGCATCCCTGAATCCTTCCTTCAACATCTAATTTAAATGATGATACAGTAAAGTTCACTAGTGTAAAAATCACTTTTTAGACCAGTTCTGGATCAAGTCTCGATACAAATGGTCTAAAATATTTGTCACTTTTTCAACTGGTCTTAAAAATCACTTTTTAGACTGGTTTCTCAAATTCCTAAGTCTAAAAAGTCGGACTTTTTAGATTGGTTTTGTAAAAGATTAGGTCTTAAAACTAGGACATTTTAGACCGGTTACGTAAGATATTAGGTCTAAAAAGTAGGGTTTTTTAGACCGAATGCGTAAAATATCAGGTCTAAAAAGTCATACTTTTTAGACCAGTTGCGTAGGATATCAAGTCTTAAAAATAGTTCTTAGACCTTATATTCTTAAAACTAATCTTCAAAGTTAAGCTTTTTAAGACCTCATATTTTATACTTCATGTATTAATTCTTTTTAGACCTAATATTTATAACATCCGATCTAATTTTTTCATGTTTTTTCAAATATTCACTTTATTTCTTCCTCTTACCCACCATCCAATATATTCAGCAACTAAAATACAGTTTAAGCTACAAACTTTGAACAACTTTATATGAGTTACAAATTGAATTATTGGAAATGAATATACAAATGGATCAATTATTGAAAATGAATATAATGCCAATTCCAATGCAAGTGGGAACACAATCGATCTAATAACTATTATTCATTACAGATAACAAGATTTCATAGCCTTCAAATGATGAATACATACATGATGAAAAGCACAAGAACTAAACTCACTATTTTTCTAAGAGCTCATAAATGAATTTACAACAACATTTGTGGATGAAGTCAATATCTTCAAGAAAGGGATCACTAAGATCAAACATTTGTTATATCAAAGCCATATAAATCATTAACTTGCAAGCTAAGTTAAAAAAATTAAAAGTATACGAGTACAAATTTTTTGAAATATGCATTTACCTCATGAGTGAATTCAGTCATGCCTAAGGTGATAATGTTAAATATGTGTCTCAACACGTAAAAGCCACATAAGGTGGATCCGGTGGTTGCCTACAAGTCTAAAAAGAACATGATATAATTAAAAATGTATAGAGCATAGCTTATTGAACAAGTTCATAAAGCAAATAAATATGTACAAACCTTTGGTGTGATCCATTTAGGGTATTTTACCTCATGAACATGCTTATCACTAGCAGCGTGTTGGTATGTCCTTATTGTGTTAAAGGTAATGCAAGAAAAGTGACGATTTTCTCTTATTTATTCAAATGATATTGCTAGTTCGCCACTTTATTAAGTAATAAGAAAAATTACGAGTTCATGGTCTTTTCAATTTATTCCCTAGTTTGTAGTGAAGGGATCATAAGAAGATGATAGTATAACTCTTATTTCATAAAAGCACAAACTACCAATGATCACTGAAAATAAAAGAATTTACTAGTAATCCATAAAATTGATTGAAGCAGTATATATATTATGAAATAAAAATTTGCTTCTTCCCCATGAACATATGGTGCCAAGAAACACTCATGTTTGGTTTCACTAAGCCTCTCTGATAAATATGTGGGCATGATAGAGGCAATGGTCCCTTTTTCTGTTATTTGAACTAGGAAAATGAATCCAAAATCATTGCCTTTGCTCGAGAAAACCAACCTACAATTCATGTGCTTAAAATAATGCAAGCACACAAATTATAACGACTTAATTATATTTTTAAAATAGTTACATTTACAAGAAGATACTTACATTAAAAATATTTGGATAATTGCTACTATAAGCTCCTGTTTAGGAGCTATAAGGGACATTAATTCATCCCTCTCAAGAAATATTGGTACCGCTAACTTGCCTGTAATTGAATCCATAGGCCACAATCTTGTTATAAAAGATGTACTATATGCCATAAGAAGCACTTGTTGCATAGCATTCAACTTAGGTTATGAAACTTGTTCAGTGGATAGAGCTACAATTGGGGTTGTGATCAGGTTTCCTCAGCTTGAATGGAAACAAGATCTTTGGCCACAAGATGAAGGTACTCTTGACATCACTCACAATCTTCAAATCACTAGTAGGGATAAGGGAAGGTGCATCTGCAATGATCACTTCTTTAATTGACACTTTGACTTGATCATCTTGTATTTGTTGGTGGTATATAGTTGATCCCAAGTTATGGACACTCCCACATGAAACTAATCGTCATGGAGGATCCTCCACAAAAAGGTCACAAGGTTCAACAACTTGCACTCCAGGACCCTCTGATGACTGCCTAATAATGAAATAACCCCCTTTAGTTCTCTGAATAGGTGTAAGTGAATGTGCCTTGCAAACACTAGTCTCTTGCTGTATGCTCACAATCATCTTCATTTTGTCCTTCATCTTGCTCAACTGGGCTTCTATTATTGCATCAAATGAAACTTCTGCCTTTGCCCTTACTTCTGCCCTCACAGTGGTTGATCCAAAGTAATCCCTTATGCATACGTACCCCTCCTCCAACTCCCTTGACATGCCCTAGATTCTCATATTTTTCTGTAGCAATAGTCATAATATCATTCCTCCCTGTAACATCTCATTTTTAAAGCGGAATTTTTTTTTTAAATCAGAGTAGAGCATTGGAGCGAAAGAGTAACTGATCCATAACAAAACATTAACCATAGTGTAACATAGTATTGATACAGTCATCCTATTGTTCTCGAAAGTAAATACGGAAAACGATAAAGAGAAATCTCCGTCCGAGAGCCTACTCGTGCAGCTTGCCCCTATCTCCATTCCTTGGTTCTTTCGACCCTGAAGCTACAGCTAAGATCCAATTTACCCCATTGGATCTCAGGTAACGGTTAACCTTATGCTCAAATAAAACAGTATACGGATGACAGATATTCATGACATACCAGCAGCATATCAGTACAAAAGCATAAAGCAGATGCATGATCAATATAATGACAGTACATAAGCAAAGAGCAATATGTAAAGTCCCATAAAGTGTCTGCACATAAACCAGTGCCACGATGTACGGTCGTGTCCTCAGCGCTAGGAAAACTTAAACGGTATTACTATGTTTATAACCCATGTGAAACTGTATGTATAATCGGTGACCCTAAACAGAGCCTCTATCCGAATCGGTGACCCTAAACAAGGTCTCTATCCGTGAATGCATCTATCACATATAAGTCTTATTGTTTAGCAAGCATAAAGTTGGAATTATTTTCAACATGTTGGTCTTGTTTACGTTATTCTCATCCACATTATTTACATTAGACTTATTCCCATTATTTCCATCCAAATAAGGCAAGTTCCACCCAAAACAAAGTGCAGATCAATCAAATACAGTTAACAGATTCAGAATCAATCAACGCAGGGGAATGAATGGAATCACAATAATTAAGAGAATGTTCAGCTGTTCGTTGCAATACTTGTTCCCCCTATTCCCTAGCTTTATTAAGCTCTCTAACAGTCTTCTTAATTTCTTTGTTAAATGAAGAAAAAATCGTGTGCAGAAGAACATCATATATCAACCAACCAAGAACACAACCAAACAACAAATACTATTTCAAAATTCATCGAAGCTAGCTAGACGTTGGATGAAATTTGAAATATCAGCAATGATTAAGCTCAACAAAAATTCCAGATCATTCAATGAATCAATGATTATGGCAGTATTTCAGTTATACATATGTCCTAAAAAGTGGAATCAAGTATCAAAATCGTGCCCTAGCGTTTGAGCCTCCAACAAAATGATTTCTCTTCACAAAGTCATTAATTTATATATCTAGTATGAATGTATGAACTCATATATATACGCGTTCTGTCAAAAGAGGGTGAAAAATCTCAAACTTGTTTTTTACTGAAAGCTAGACAATTCCATGAATATTCCTAGTGCGGATAATGATCTAGATGAGACAATGTATTATTGATGCATCAATGGATGCAAGACAGCGGTGGTTGTTTGATATGAATGATGTTACAATAGAAATATTAAAACTTCATGGTTGATTTCCTCGATTACTGCATGCACAAATCATATTTGCAGCATGTTCATATGGAGGTACGCAAGGTTTAGGACAAAAGTGAGTATGGGGTGCGTAGTATGTGATCAAAAATTAGTGGAATATAGCTCAAAAATGCTACTTAGAAAATGAGTATGGGTTAGTATGCGAGGAGTGTGTAGGGGCATCATTATACCAAAAAGTGAAAAAAAAAAAAACAATTTAGGCGAAAAATGAGCTTAATGGAATTAGCTTGTTGAGAGAGAAACGCGAAACACTGACGAGGCCACACAACATACATTGGCGTTAGTGGTAATGACGGAGAAGCAAGCTGCGAAAGAGGAATGGGTAAGAACGAAGCAGTTCAGAAAAGCGATAGAGCTTAGAGTTATCGTGACGAAAAGAAAGGTTTAGAGAGCGAAATTCAATTTTCGGCGCAACGAAAAGAGGATTCACGGAGTGAGTTCTAATTTGGGGTCAATCTTTTAAACTAACTATACTCATAAGGTTTTAAAGTTTACATTTTAGACCAGTTATTTAAAAAATCCAATCCTAAGAGTAATAAATACATTATTATTTTTATTCCAAATTTTTTAGACCAGTTATAATAAACATCATGTCTAAAAGTTTCATCTTTTCGATCAGTTATAAAGACAACCAGTCTAAAAGGTAAATGAATTTCTTTTTTCTTTTTCTTTTTCTATCTTTTTAGACCGGTTGTTCTGAAGTCCAATCTAAATAATATCTTTTAGACATTATATTAAAGAAATTGGTCTAAAATATTTTTTATATTTACGAATTTTCCACTGGTTATACTTTTTAGACGTGATCCTCTATAACCAGTCTAAATGTGGTGGTCTAAAAGGCCAGAACTGTACCCGTGGGTTCTCCCCTGATATTTTTTATTTTTTCTTGACATAAGATCTTTGCTCAACCTTATCCTCCTTCTCAATCCGATCTTTTTTTAAGGAGGACCTCTTAGATGAAATCAATATCCATATAAACTAATTCTGAGGTACTGAAAACATACCTGGCTTTTCTTCGAAATCTTCTTTGAACTACCTTCTTCGATTTCTTCTCCATCTTCTCCGATATATTTCGTTTGTCCATGCCGTTGGTCTTGTGCATTGTTTCCCAGAGACAATATTCAAACGATTTTGAACTCCTAGACAAATCACGGTGTAATACCCTGAAAATCTCACTTATGATAAGTATCATATTGAGTAAATAATACCTATTGGAAATGGGTGAATATATGATCTCAAAGATCTTGTGAAGAATTTATCTTATTTTTGGGGTAGTTTCTCTTGAAAAAGAATAATGTGCAATTAGGTCCCTAAAACGTTTGGAAGTTTGCAAATAGGTCCCTAAACGCATTTACGGGTTATAAAATACCCTGTGAAAGTTATTAAAAGGGCAAGTAAATATTTATTTGAAATAGGGAATAATACTGTCCCTAATTTAGGTAATTTATTAAATTATTACCTTAAAGAAATAAAGGGGTAAAAGTTAAAAAGTATTATAATGACCAAAATGCCCCGTAAATTTTAATATAGGGCATGAGGCATAAAACACTAATGTCAGTGTAAAAGTTGTGAGGTAATGAGTTATGCTAAATAAGAAAATTAGCAACAAGTAGTATGGAGTTGATTAAGTAATTATTGGCTAATTACTTAAGCATGAACAAAGGAAAATCCATAAATAATTATGTAAAACCCTATAATTAGTGGGTAATGGCTAAAAATTAGCATAAATATATTTTCTAATTGATTGGGAAATATGAAGGAAAATTGGTAAGATTAGGTAATTTTGAGCCTAAATACAAGTAAGGACTAATAGGAGAATTTTGTAAAATTATTATGTAAAAATAATTATTAAATTATATAATAATTAATTAAAAAATAAAATAAAAATATATATATTAATTGTGTGTGTGTGCCAACATGGTGAGAGGGAAAAAGAAAAAAAAATAAAAAGGAAATGATGAAGGAGTGTTGAATTAAAACACTTAATTAAATATTAATTAAATAAAATAGTAAAAAGGTAAATAAACACCGATAGGAATTGGATCCTATCTAGAGAACCAGGAACAGGATTTCTAAAGTCAAAATATACTATTGATAAATGGATTTTTATCCTGAATTGAGCTGTACCTGGAGTCGTTTCTGAGATCAGTAGAAGAAGTTAGTAATAAGACGAAATAGGGAAAATCTGAGAAATAGGCAGATAGTTATAAAATTAGGATTTGAACAAAATAAATTGTAACTCAACATTTGGAGATGAGTTTATGATTTCTTGGACATATTTGGAATCAGTGAATTTTTGTCCAAAGGTTGACGATTCCGGAAGTTGATTAAAATAGCGGCACGTTTTTCCGTAAAACTTCCGCAGGACGGTTGGAACCCTGTATGGAATCAAAAATTTGTTTGGACCAGACATTTCTAATGAGTGAGAACATGTCTTCAAAGTTGTAATTCCGAATTTTTGGAATTTTACGCGATTACACGATTCGGACACCGATCGGGGAATTTTATCAGGCCGGGAGCCTAAAGTACCATGTGACATCATCAAAGATGTTGTCACAACATGCCACCTAAGAGGGGGAAGTCGGCCAAGCACATATAAGGGCCAAGAAGTTGCCATCCAATCCAAGTGCGATCCAACAGTCCAGTATCCGTCTAGTAAAGTGTGAATAGTAACCTCCAAATCACTATAAATACCCCCTCTTCACTTCATTCTCACACCATTCTCACAAGCTCTAGGCCGAAAATAGAGAGAGGTTAGAGAGAAGGAGGAGCCGGGGAATTTTGCAGCGAAGCTCTAGGTAAGTTTTTCGGTACTTAGCTTAGTAGTTCTTTCGGTAGTTAGAGTAGAAATGCTATATTAGTCTTTAATCTTCCAAGTATGATTAGATATCATATGTTAGGGGTATTTTAGTCATTATTTCGAAAATCTTGGTGGGGTCGAAGTTCTGGCAAAATTTTGGAAGATTAGAGTTAAAATAGCGAAGCTCTGCGAAATTCCATAGATTAGGGGCATCAGGGGCAAAATGGTAATTTTTACCTAAAATGCCTGTTATGATGTAAATCATTAATTAATATGATTTATATTTCGAAAACTATGTTGGAGTAGGAGTTATGTTGAAATTTTGGAAGATTAGGGTCAAAGTAACGAAGTGCTGGCGAAATTCCGCCGATTAGGGGGGTCAGGGGGAAAATGGTCATTTTGACTAAAAATGTCCGTCGTAATGATAGATCCTTAACAAGTACGTTGTTATGTTGATAGGATATCCCTGATTACGTTTTGACCAACCGTCGTGCCGAAATACCGTAAAACGTCAACGAAGGTACGTCCGCGTACTGTAGAGCTGGGAATCAGGGCCGGCCCGGCCTGACAGGGCCTAGCCCTACAGGGCTTGGGCCCAACAGGGCCGGCCCTACAGGGCCTGGAGTAAGGAAAACATCTGTTTTTCAAAGCCCGGCCCGATAGTACCAGGGCCAGGGGCCCTACAGGGCCTGAAAATTACTATTCCAAATTTTAACTATTTTTCCTTCTTTTTCCTTCGATTTTTTCAAAGAAATATAATTAGTAAATTGCAACCATTAAAGTTCTAATCTATCAAATAAATGTTATCAACATTAATATCTAAACAATATAAATCATTCAACAAATAAACACATTTATTAATTCGTAATAAAAAACAAATAAATACAAAGAATATGTTTTTTCCCTTTTTTTTCAAAAAATATTAAACAAAGGAATTCCTTTGTGTATGCCCACGAAAAAATGTCTTTCCTCTCGTAATTTTGTGTGTGTCTGCAGATTCCTTCGATTCAGGTATGATTTTTCCGAGGTAAAAATAATTATACTTATTTTACACAAAATATATTTATAATTTATTACTTATATAATATTGTAATACCAAAGTATGTGTTTATTTAATACAAAATAATAATAAACATAAAAAGGGTTATAGTTTAAACTAAAAAATCTAAGTAATTACAAATAAATACATTCATCAAGTGGAAGTCTAGGTAATTAACTTTTTTTTTTAAAAATGCTACAAGAAACGGGCCTAACTTGGTGGCTCGAGGCCTGCGGGCCGGCCCGATTAAGCCCGAGGCCCTACAGGGCCGGCCCTACAGGGCCAATTTCAAAATTCTGACCTATTTTTCAAGCCCGAGCCCTACAGGGCCAGGGCTTAAACGGGCCGGCCCGATGGGCTTGGCCCGATTTCCCGGCTCTAGCGTACTGTAACATTAACTCTTATGTTTATGGTATGCATATATGTGCTATGTGTATTGTTATGGTATGTTTATTGAATGCAAATATGTTAGAACAGTTTGGTGCCGAAGGAAAGGCTAGTCTATGTGGGTAAGTCATTAAGTCGCCGTGAACTCGGTGAGGCCCCATGATAGACACTTACCTGGCCATTCTGTTCGGTTTACGGAAGTATGTACGTTCGCGTACTGTAACACTAATCTGATGGATATAGTATGCGTGTATGTGATGTGTGCGTGGTATGATGTGAGTATGGTATGTGTATATGTGATGTGTTGTTGGAATGCATATTATGTTAGAATATAATTGTATGCATGCTGGGAGCGATATAGTTGTAAGGCTGGGAGCGATACAACTGTAATCTTTGGGAGCGATACATCTGTGAGGCTGGGAGCGATATATCTGTAATGCTGGGAGCGATACATTTGCATTGGTTGGGTGTGGTTTATATGTTGTGTTGATGTTGTTGTGTAACCCATATGTGTGTATGTATACATGAGGTTAACCGTTACCTGAGATCCGGTGCGGATCTCAGCTCTTAACATAGCATCAGGGTCGGAAGGACCGAGGACCGAGGAGAGAGGAAAGCAGCAAGTTCAAGGATCCGGCTGAAGACTTTCCGTTATTGTCCTTTACTTTTGAAAACTCTCGGTTACCGTACCGCTTCTGTAATTAGCCTGTGGGCATTTTGTATACATATATCAGTTACGCTCTTGTTCCGATGCTCTACTCTGATGAAAAAATTTTATACTGCTTTTTGGAAAACGGGATGTTACACACAGAACCCTGGATTTTGCCATCACCTACTATGACCCGATTCTGATTTGAGAGCCGCTAGCCAGAATGATTTTGATTCACTCTTTTGCATCTTTGTTTCCAAGAGTTCTTGTTTCTAGGGGTGGAAATAGGCTATATCCCCTATCAGGCAGCCTACGCCCTGACCTGTTAGGGCCTGGGCTAGCCGAGCCTATTTAACAAAAAGGTCAGGCTAAGGTTTATTTAGAGGCCTAAATATATAAATAGTCTATGCCTATTTTATGAAGGCCTGGCCTACACATTTTAAGAGATAATTTCATTTATATTAAATGTGTTTATGTTATATTTATATTTTTATCATTTTTAATCTAAATATTCAATTATTAAATCATCATAGTGGGTTGGTTCTCAATAAATTAAAACTCAAATAATAGTGTTTTGAATTAATTGTAATTCTCTCTTCTCTTTTCTTTTCTCCTCCTTCTCTCTCTTCTGCACTTTCCCTCCCTCACCGTTTGCTCCCTCTCGCCGGTGGCTTGTACTCACAAGCCGCCGGCGAGCCCCTCTTTTTGTGGCACAGATGAGTCAGAGAGGTAGTTTAGAGTCCAGATCTTAGATATGTGGTCTTCTCTCTTTGAGTTATGTCGGATATGGCCATCTCCCATCCTTGTGGCGAGCCCTCTCTTCTCCTTCTTTAGATCTGATCTGTGGATGTGAGATTTATCTTTTTTTTGTTGCTTTATTTGTGGTTTTGGGTTTTGTGGTGGTGTTTTTGTCTCAAGAAATAAATAGATCTGTAAGATCTACGTTCAAATCCTCTTGGTTGGCTGGCTGTTTGGACGTTATTAGATCCGATTATCACTTGATAGCTCGGATCTGCGTTCTTGGGGGAAGATCTAAAGAGGTGTTGCTAGGTATGTGGTCAAGGTCACCAGATCTGATTCTACAATGGAGCATAAGTGTTTTTCAGGACATCATGGGTCTTCTTTCGTCTGAGGTTGGGTTTTCGTGTTCTTTTCTCCAATATGGGGAATCTGTACAGCTGCTCTAATTGTAGCTCATGCTTATAAGGAGTGGCCGTTTGGGTGGATTTTCCAACCAACACTTTCTTGCTTCTCACTTTTAACCTTGGATATTGAGGAGGCTACTTTTGTCCATGATTCTACTTTTATTCTTAAATATTTTATGTACGGTGATTTGGTTGTTTCTTTGTATTTGATGTATTTTGTTGTTTTGTTGTTGCATTTCATTTGACATTGTTTGCTTGATTCCAGGTATTGTATTTGTTTGTAGTGGTTGTAGTATTAATATAATTATCTTTTCCGACCAAAAAAAAATTAATTTTAATTTAGATTTATTAAATTATAAGATTTGAATTTTATTTTATTCACTTTGTAGGCTTTTAAGCTCATTTAAAGCCTTCAAGCCCTAATTTTTAAGCTTATTTAAAGGCCTACATTATAAATATGACTGCAAAAAGGCTTTTGGTTTGACTAGGATTTTTAAAAGCTTAGACCTAAGTTTAAAAAAAAGCTCATAGGCTCAAACTCAAACTTTAGGCCTCTGTTACAAACTTAGGCCTATTTACCCAAAACGTAATATGGCCTGACTTATTTTTGAAAGACTTGGCTATTACCCAAGAGGGGGGTGAATTGGGTGTCTAATTAAAAATTTAGATCTTTAAGAATCTTTTTGCAACTTACTGAAAGTAGTTTGAATGACAGTAATAATTTATAAAGTGACAAACAATCATTCAAACATATATGCAGGAAATGTAAGAGATAAGGGAAGAGAATATGCAAACAATGATTTATACTGATTCGGCCCAATCCTTGACCTACGTCCAGTCCCCAAGCTTCCACTTGAGATTTTCAATCCACTATCTTCTTTCAACTTGATTACACGTTCTGCACTTGAAGTAATCCTCTCACTAGGATTCACTCCCCTTACAAACTGTAATCAATACACCCACTTGATTACACACTCTGTACTCGAAGTAATTCTCTCACTAGAACTTACTCCCCTTACAAGCTGTAATACAATGGGTTTCCCACTCAAGATTACCCAATCTTGAGTAACTCTCAGATAGAAAGATAGGATGTTTACAAATAAACCTTCTCTCTTAGAAGTGAATGGATAAACACTGAAGAACAATATAAAACATTTCACTATCTATGATAAACTATGTAGACATTGAAAATAGAGAGTAAATGATGAGAATATCAGAGTATTAGCATGATGAAGATGAGAGCTTGTATCTCTGCGTTTTTTTTTCTTGTCTCTGTTTTCTCTTATCTACTGGAAACTTCAAACCTCTGGGTATTTATATAGATTGAAGCTTGATGACAGTTGAAAAGATATAGCTGTTGGGAATATAGCTGTTGAGAAGATCCAATGACTGTTGGATAAAGAAATATAGTCGTTAGACTCAGATGAAACTAGCCGTTAGAACTTCGTTTTCTGAACCAACTATAACATTAGCATTTTCTTTACTCTTGATCTTCAGATTAACAGCCTTTGATCATCTGAAACATGTACACAAATGATATAAATGATGTTAAGAAGTATTATAAATCATTTGGGTAATCATCTGGATGTTCTTGATGAAAAACGAGATTTTCGAAACGCTGATTTTCTGAAGCCGAGGTGAAAACTCGAGTTTGCATTTGTTAACTCGAGTTTAGAGGTTGTTTCTCTACTCAAGATTGCTCTCTGTCTGATGGAAACTCGAGTTTTGATTCCAAACTCGAGTTTGCTTCATTTGATAGCAAACTGTGCAACATTCTGAAATAAAAAGTCGACTTTCAGGGACATATCTCCCTGGTCTGAACTCCGTTTTGGTCCTTTCAACTCTTGAAAGAAATACCTTTGAGTCTTCTTTCATATGCCACCAATTTCAGCTCAATCGGACTTGTACTTTGTGAGATATACTCAAAACATTGAAGCTTGGTTTTCTGTGTGGCGTGAATTTCACTGTCAACTTCTAAAATTTATAGCTCCTTCATCTGAACTCCTTTTGACTTGAATTTTATATCAAAATGACTCATTGGGAGTCTAGTTTCATATGTCACTAGTTTCACTTCAATCCGATGTTTGGTTTGGGAGATATCATCGAATTATCAGACGTCGCCCAAGCTGAACGTGAAACAGAGTAGAACTGAGTTGCTGATCACCGCTGTAAACTCGAGTTTTCACTTGGAAACTCGAGTTTTCCTTGTTCAGAGACCCCAGAGTTGCTGAAGACATTGCAAACTCGAGTCAGTTAATGATTAACTCGAGTTTTGAGTTCCAAACTCGAGTTTTGATTTCCAAACTCGAGTTTTCTCATACCAGAGAGGCAAATCGTTGTAGCGAAGTTGGAAACTCGAGTTTTAATATCTGTACTCGAGTTTTCTCATCCTGAAATTGATTTTTTGCTGGTTTTAACTCTGAATTGACCCATTCCAACTTCCATATGATCTTGGAGACTTCTAGCATCAATATATGAACTTGAATAATGATTTTCTCAATCCATTCAACAAGTTCTTCCTTCTTTCTTCTCTTCTCTTCATCATTCTCCATAATTCAATTCTTTCTTACTTCTCTTCTCTTCTTCTCTTGATCATGTTCCACAATTCAATTCTTTCTTCTCTTCTTCTCTTCTTCTTGAACTTGAACTCATCATTCTCAACAAGTTCTACCTTCTTCAATATCTCCTCTTTCTTGAGCTTTACATTCTTTCCAATTTCTTCTTTCTAAAATCTCTTCTATTATTCAAGTTGGACTAATCTACATTAAATATAGTAGTTAGTCAATGTAGGAGATAAATATATCATATAAACTTTTTGCTCTTAATAATGGCATTTATATAAGACATCATCAAAACTAATCAAAACCAACAATTTTCACCCTACTTGTTCCCAATATAATCCCCCGCTCTTTCCCTTTTCTTGGAGATTAAGAGGGGAACTCTTCAGTAGGTAAAGCAATGAATGGAGCAAACCGGAAATATGTGATGTGATGGTATGGGCAATGAATGGAGCAAACCGGAAATATGTGATGTGGTATGGGCAATGAATGGAGCAACTCGGAAATCAAAAGGGGGGGGGGGAAGAGGGAAGAATTTAAAATTCAGGGTCACATTAGCTTTTAAAAAATCAAGTAAATATATTAAATAAGATTAAACATTTTTTTATAATAACATATGAATATTATTTTTACATTATGACTTGCTGACCTTAATCTACTGCCTCAACCAGTTCATTAACCGATCCGGTTTTTCATTCCTTACATATAACACCAGTTGAATGTTACTCCTTCCTTACATATAAGATAATTTTTTTTGCAATGACTTCTTCCTATTTATGAAAGACACTAATATCTGGAGAGAGAAAAACAGAGAGAGACACTAATAGCTTTCTTCAAAATTTTTAATATGTATTTATATTTTTTCTCTCATCATTACTTATTTGTAATTTTATTTCATTAATTATATCCAGCTATATTTAATATTTATCAATTAGAAAAAAGTTCTTCTAGACATGATTTATTTTCTAGCTATCAAACTCCATCATGCCCAAAATTTTACTTAGGGGAAATCAAGTTCTGTTTACTGAATCCAAATATGGACGACCAATGATTAATGTTTTATAATGATAACTTGTCAACTAAAATAAATCAAATGCAAAATGCAAATACTTTTATAAACATTTCATATTGTTCTGGTGTAGAACACAGATGTCCAGCCCGGTAGGCTAGAGCTTTGATGTAGGATCGGTGGTATCCTCCTGTATGCCTATAAGGACGACGTCCAGGAGAAGGGTGGATCATTGTACACAACCAGGCGTTTCGCCTAAAGGAGGTGGGGTGTGTGCACAATGTAACGGTATGTAGATTAGTTCAAGGATAAGAACTTGTGTACCTTGAGCGTATACCTTCTATGTATATATATAGAGAGTACCTTACGGTTGGATCTGGAGATCCACTATCGGGCGTGTCCGAGAATATAGGCAACCGCCCTCCTGACTAGGTCCTTCAGTTTGGGTGTTGCGATCCTTACGTGGACTGCCCCCTGTGTGGGCCGATTGGCAGATGGGCCTTGACTTAGGTCCATAACACATATATATAAATATTTCCTCCAGTCTTTAATATAAAACATATTTGGGGAATTGATATTGGTCCTAAATATAAAACATGTTTTTATATTTGTCAATCTTTTCATAATTTAATCCTATTGATCCTGCCTTAATAATAGTTAAGAAAGAAATGGAATAATGGAATTAACTAGCTTACTTAATTTAATCAAATTAGATGAATATGTCTTATATTAAGAACCGAAATGAGTATATGATATTAGGACAAGATCAAATTCAAATATTTGTTCTAAACAATTTTTTATATTGATACCATATCTACTTAAATTAATCAAATGTGATCATTTATTAAGAAAACATTTCTTAAATACTCCGTTCAATTCATCTTATATATCACCTCTAACTATTTCATCGAAACTAAGTTGAGATGGTTGACTCATTAATTTTATTTTAAAATAATTTTTTTAACTTTATTCATATTTAACAATACGATTGGTACTCAGGATTTGAAGGAGAGGGTGGAGAAAATTTTTTGAGTTGGATTTTGAAAAAAAAAAATAGTGAATTGGGGTTATAAAATAATAAAGAGAATATGCAATATAAAAGCATAAAAAATTAATTAAAAATGTTTTAAATTAAACTCATAAAAATTTTCCTTCATCTCCAAATCGATCTCCAAATCGCTCGTACGAAACTGCCATCAATATAGATAAAAAAAACATACTACATTAGATTTTAAGTCTTCTTAGTGACTCGTACGAAACTGCCATCAATATAGATAATATATATATACACACACTACATTAGATTTTAAGTCTTCTTAGTAAATTGTAAATGGACTCAAATAATGCGTCCGGTAGATATAAGGCCTTATGGGAGTGCTTTATGCTAAAATCTCTCTCTAATCAGGTAAATTGCTAATCATCCCTTGAGCATGCTTATAATCCAGGAACATACAAATAGTGGAGCAGGCACTCGCAGGACGTGAGAGGCGTACATCGCTGGAGGAGGGGACTCAAGGTAATAGGAACGAAACCCTAGGTAATCCCTATAAATAGGAGATTACCCACTAGGTGCGTTCCTTACGTTCACTATTCCATTATCTACTATTCAGTCTCACTGTGCACACACCCTACCCCTCTGGCGAAATGCCTCCTCTGTGTAGCACAGTGATCTGAGAGCGGTCTTTGATATCTCTCTCATAGATATCGTAGAACGATCACCTCCCATTTGGTGTTTAATCCATAGACATCTCTGAGGAGCCATTTGATCCTATATTAACATCACCTAGTCCATCGAGGTTAGACATTTGTGTTCTATAAAAGAACAAAAATAATTAATGATCCCCGACCCATCAGCAAAGACGGTGGATAATTAAGGAAAAATGGCCACTAAGTCACTCACTAACCACGGAATAATGGATCACTCTACATCCTCAACCGACAACTGCTTACATTTAATTATTGTATTCTCTATTTAACGCGTCTCTTTATTTTTTTTCCCTCGATGTGGGACCTCTTCTCTTTATTGCAACCAATCTAGCTACCCCTTACAGCTCCAAGGACCCAAACCAAACCCCATACTCTGAAACTTTCTATATAAACTGCCATATATCACTCCTATCTTCGCCACTTCATCATTATCAACAAAAGACCACACACACAGTGTGCATACTGTGAGCCACAGAACAGTGGGTAGGTTTTTTGAGTTTTTCTTTGCATCATGTGTGTGTTATATATGTATGTATAGTATCTGCGACCCCCAAGATATGCAGACTTTATGTTGGGTTTGGGGTGTCAAATGTGTTTTCCTCTCTGATACTCTTTGTAATGCCCCCAACCTTTCAAATGTTTTTAAAATTTTGTTTTGATCATTAGATTCTAGATTAAAATTAGTAACATTTTGATATATAACACATGAATATAAAATTATGTAATTTTAAATTTTTTTTGTGATTTTTCAAAGAAAGAACACTATAAAATGTGCAGTTTTTTAAAAAAAATTATAAAAAAGTTCAAAATTGCATAATTTCATGTCCAAATATATTAACAATGTCTTAGAGTGAGACACATTAATTAGAGGTCTCAAACCCTTTATACTCCCTTTGTTCCGTATTATAAGGCACCAACTAACAAGTATATTGTTCCTTCTTTAAGGGTAATAGGAGAGAGTAATTAATATGATATTAGAATTTAATGTGGTTAGTAATGATAATATTGGGAATCACTTGAATTCTAGGAAAAATTGAAATGCCTTTAACTATTTTAATTGGTATTCAAAAATTAGTAGTTGATGCCTTATAATAAGGATTAGAAAGAGTATAGTATATATTTCCTCCAATCATTTTTATAAGATCTAAATTTTTGAATTATGTTGGTTCTTTTTATAAGATCAAATTTGGGGTTGTCTAAACATTTAATCCATTTTTATCAATTTTACCCCTAATTAATATACTCTCTACTTTTTTCCCTACATTCTTTTGTCTAATTATTTCTCTCTTGTATTCACCCTCTTATAAATAAGGGAATATTTAAAAAAATAAATTCCTTACATATTTATTACTTTCAAGTAATTTTAACAGATTTTTTAAATTGCATAATTCAGTTATTTAAATCTTATAAAAATGACTTGAGAGAATATTTTTTTATTTTCAACACCCCTCATAATAAAATTTTGGCTCCACCCTTTTGTAGGAGTAATGGCAATGAAGAAGATAGGTGTGAGTTTGATGGTGATGGTAGTGGTGGTGGTTCTTGTGGTGGTGGAACTGCCACACATGACTGAGGCAGTGACTTGTAGCCCGGTGGCTCTGAGTCCGTGCATGGGAGCCATAACATCGTCGGCTCCCCCGTCGAGTGAGTGCTGCCAGAAGCTGAAGGCTCAAAAGCCATGTTTGTGTGGGTACCTCAAGAACCCTAGTTTCAAGCAGTATGTTAACTCTCCTGGCGCCAAGAAAGTTATTTCCACTTGTGGGATTTCCTTCCCTTCTTGTTGAATAAATATAAAATATAGTTTTTATAGTAAGTGTGATCCATATGGAGTGATATCTGCATATTTAAGTGTTTAATGAATAATTTCAGAAAAATATTCCTCCACGGAATATTCATTCTGTATGTTTTAAAATTCAAGTTGGTTACAGCTTGAACATAGATTATGTGGAACATCTAGTCTGTAATATAATTAATAAAATGAGTTTTTGTATCAGTATTTTTCTTTTTCTCCTTCCTCCTTGTTCACAAGTATAACAGTCTGTTTTTTTATTAAAAAAATTATTTATGATATTGATAGAGACTTCGGCAAGTGCACCGATCGTTATAAGTAATAAAGTATGTGAGAAAGAGATCGTCCCACGAGGAATTGTACTCCAACCACTAATTCGTTATTTAAGCTTTAGTTGGATCAATGAGTAATAGGGGTTGATTTGTAACCAAACAGAATTTTTAAGGAATTTAATCAAGAAAAGCATTCAAGATTAAGAATCTCAAGAACGGTTGTTTAGAAAAGATGATCAATAAAGAAAAACGCAGCTAGGGCATAGAATTCCCCTATGTTCCTCTAAGTATTTGAACTAAGTCCCTAGTTGATTATTATTCTCACGACTGACGACCAATTCTCTAAAATTAGACTAAGTCCCAATGTCTTGATACTACCTTAATCCGTTATCTTTGAAAACAACCTAATGTCTTAGTATTGTTTAGAAAAATCAATTTGTTTACCAGAATTATGAGATCGCATAAATTCGTAAGCCTATGTCTAGGTCATGCAATTCTATGATGGATTAACGGTTCTAGTTAAATGTACCAACATCTCTATTGTCATACACTAACCTATGAACAATCTAAAAGGCGATCACTCTTTAAGAAAGCGTTAAGCACAGGTAATCCATTCAGTCAAGAAAACAATAATCAAATAAGATTCCAAATAAATACTTTAAATTCACATAGGGTTCATCCTCGCCCTAACTACTAAAGGAAACTAGCCAAACATGGCTAGGTTAACAAAATAAGAAAAGATGAAATTCAGACCTACTCCTGCGTCGTCCTTTTCTTCCTTTGCGTCGTCCGTGTTTTCTGATTCTTTGCGTCGTCCGTCCGTCTCTCGTTCGCGGCCTCGTGATTCTTTTTTTTTTTCTTTTCTTTGATCTTTAATATATATAGCATCTGTTCTCTATCTCTGCGGGTCCCACGTGCGTCAAATGCTTTTTCGTTTTTATCCACACCTCTTAAAGATATGGTGTATCATATCTTTATCCCTATGCTGTGACGTCTTGGTGAATATTAATATAATCTTATATTATATTATATAATATGATACATAATATAATAATATATTATATTACATTCTTTTCAATTTAATTTGTTGCTTCTCTCAGATCATATAATACCTCCTGCACAACAAAATAGGATATCAATAGATTTTCTGTTATGATATTCTTTTATCCTATATTTAATTAAAAGATAGATAAGTAATAAAGATAATTAAATAAGTACAAAATCTTAATAAATTCAATCCAATATATCCCAGAATCTACCCTTATTTAATTATAAAATATCTACTTATCAAACTCGGACTTGCATCAAATCTTGTCCTCAAGATTTTAAAATTCCAAAACAACCAACTCATGAAAACCATGGAAGTGAAATTTTTAAAGCAAGCACTACAAAATTGAAGTCAATTCAAACTTTCAAGAAACAAATTTTCTCAAAAATTTTCCCCACATTCCAATAATGCAAGTATCAAGACAGTTAATTTGGCAAAGATAAATCACAATAGAATGTCCCTCACAAGTCAAGTGTTTACACTCATTTCTCAAGATATTCTAGGGCTTGTGTTTCACTCAGTTCCACTTATTACAACTTATCTACCATAAGCTTATTTATCATCTCAATCTCCACTTTATACATTATCCAATTGCACACTCAAATCAAAAGGACTTTCTCAAGGTTGTAATGATCAAGGTAGGATAATGAAATGAAAATGATCAAATGGTCTGAAAAAATACTTTAATTAGTGCCAAGTAATTTAATGAAATTCATGAAGAAGAATGAAGGAATACTCACCAAGAGAAAACAAACTCACTAACACCATATATAACCTTTATTCTTTTCATCTGAACAATCTTTTTATTTCTTTCTCTTTTTTTTTTGGATCTCTATTTTATTTTTTCATATATTCCTTTGTTTCTATCTCTCTCTCTCTGTTTTTTTTTTTTTTTACATATAATCTTATAGTGCTGACTTTCTAACTCCTTCATTCTTTTAAATTGGATCACTTAGCACTTACTAAAGTAATAACATTGAATAGGAAGAAAAAGATATAAAAATTGCATATCTCAAACAAAGGGCTATCTATTCTATGCAAATTTTTTTTTTGGAGGCTCAAATGGGGTAAACAAATGGTTTTCATGTGATAAGGATGGACATTTGGCCAAACTAGCTATGAAATGAATGCCTAAATCATCTTTGTGCATGCGAAAGGATTTCAAATTTCAAAAGAGATTCAAGACAAGTTCTAGAGATGAAATCACAATAGGTGTACTCCCTCTTAGACAAAAAATATAGGCTCAAATTCCTCACAGGTTCTTTGACATTCTAAAGTAAAGTATCCAAACCAAATCTTTACCTCTTTACTAACATTCAAAGAACATAGAATCAATTCCTGGTCAAATTCACTCCTTTTCATGTTTGAATTAAACCAATTGTGATAATGCTCACATATACTGGTATCATCCATGATGTTTCACATTTCTAAGGAGGGGCGAGTGCACACGCAAGACTTTGCAACAACAAAAGGAGTGATCATCTCTAAACCTAGAAAAATGAAAGGGGAAAAAACAAAATAATAATAATAATAACTGCAAGAAAAACTTATTGGGTTGCCTCCCAATCAGCGCTTGTTTACCGTCTCGAGCCTGACGGATGTCACCTTAATTCTCAACTTCCAATGCCACAGAGGTTCTTCCTCTGTCAATGTCTCCTCCGTGGTAAGGCTTTAATCTCTGCCCATTCACCTTAAAAGCGTCATCTGGACCTATTGGTGCAATGGCAATTGCACCAAAAGGTGTAACCTCTTTGACTACAAACGGTCCTGACCACCTAGACTTCAATTTCCCTGGACAAAGTTTTAAACGAGAGTTATTAAGTAATACCTGTTGTCCCGGATGAAACTCTTTTGGAAGAATCCTCCTGTCATGCCATCTCTTGGTTTTTTCTTGAATGGCAAATGAAAGTGGTCCTTGCGAGTGGCATCATCCACACACATTCTCCAGCCTGCATCTAACAGTTTCACCACTTCCTTCATAGTCTGGTTAAGTCTCCTCTGGGGCTGCCTTACTCGTTTCACATGGTCCTCCATAAGAATTTTATGAGTGCAAAATGAAGGACTAATCCCCTTTAAATCAGATATAGACCACCCTATGGCAGTCTTGTGGGTAGTCAAAACTTTCAGCAACTTCTCTTCGTCAGTAGGGGACAACTCAGCGCTAACAATAACGGGATAAGTGTCATCCTTCCCTAGAAAAACATACTTCAGATTAGAAGGGAGCTCCTTTAGTTCCACCTTAGGAGTAATAGGTGGCGCATCATAATCTTTCTTCTTCAGCTCCTCAACCTGTAAATCAGAATTCTCCTTGCAGGAACCTCTTCTTCCACTTGTAATAATTGAGTAAGATCATCCTCCATAGGCTCATCTGAACCTTCTTGAAAAACTTCTTGAATGGCCTCATCAACCACGTCAATTTTGAAGCAGTCACTATTATCAGCTGGGTATTTCATGGGTTGAAATACATTGTAAGTGACTTTCTCATCATTCATTTGAAACTCCATTTTTCCTGCAGCTACATCAATTACCGCTCTAGCAGTAGCCAAGAAGGGTCTTCCCAAAAGTAAAGGAATTTCAGCATCTTCCTCCATGTTAGGAACCACAAAATCCACCGGAAAGATGAATTTGTCCACTTTCACAAGCACATCCTCAATGACACCTTCTGGCTTCTTAATGGACCTATCCTCCAACTGTAATGACATCATAGTAGGCTTCATCTCTTTAATTCCGAGAGCTTTTGAAACAGAAAAGGGCATTAAATTAATACTAGCTCCCAGATCACAAAGTGCTCTGCCCATATTGACATTCCCTATTTCACAAGGAATGCTAAAGCTGCCCAGATCTTTAACCTTTGGTGGCAACTTAGTTTGAATGATGGCACTACACTGCTGAGTCAATGCTACTGTTTCTGCCTCTTGCAACTTATGCTTCTTGGAAAGCAAATCTTTCATGAACTTTGCATAATTAGGCATATTTTCAAGAGTTTCGCAAAAGGAATGTTAATCGCAATTTCTTAAAAATATCCCGAACTCGGCATCTTGTTGCTTCGAATCTGCGCTTCAACCTTTGGGGATAAGGAGGTTTTGCATAAGAAGGAGTGGGAGACTTCTTTGTAGCTATCTCCTTTGGAACTTGCTGCACATTACATTTCTCAACATCTTCCTCCCCTTTCTCAGACTTGTCCTTCATCTAACAGATTTCTCAACCGGTGAACCACTATACCACTCCTTGTAGTTATGGCCTTACAATGCTCCTTTGGATTTACTACGGTATCACTAGGGAAGGACCCTTGGCTTCTCTCTGCTATTTGCTTTGATAGTGACCAATCTGATTCTCCAAATTCCGGATCGAAGTCTCGTGATTTTTGAGAGAAGACTTTGTTTCATTCCGGAAAGCTTCTGACCCCGTATGTATTCGGTAGTGGTAAGAGTCAAGCGTGTCAAAGCCTTTTCCGGATCGGTAGTGGTGGTTTGGTGGAACTGCCGAGGTCTTTGCTTGGGGTTTATAGGAAAAGTTTGGGTAAGATTTCCAGTCAGGATTGTATGTGTTGCTATACAGATTAAACTGATTTCTAGGAGGATTACCCATGTAGTTAACCTCAGCTGTTTCTCCAGTAATGAATGCTGCACAATCTCCATTAGCGTGTTCCCCTTTGCAAAAATCACAAAGCAAAGGAGGCTGAGAAGTGATAGATGATATCTGAGAAGAGGCAAGATGTTTAGTGATGGAAGCTAACTGTTGTTGGATCACCTTGTTTTGTTGGGCAATGTTCTCATTGTAGGCCAACATTGTATTGTAAGAGTCTAGCTGAAGAACTCCCCTCTTTGGTTGTGGAGTAACAGTTTCATTCTCAAAGGACCCCATAGCTTCAAACAACTCCAATGATTCTTTGGGAGTTTTATTTTTTAGTGTACCACCTGCTGCAGCATTAATCATCATCCTAGAGGACGGAAGCATCCCATTGAAGAATATTCTCACCTGCTCATAGTCTTGCAGCTCATGTTGTGGGCACTTCCTAAGCAACTCCTTGAATCTTGCCCACGCTTCACAATATGATTCCCCATTGCCTTGAGTAAAGCAATTGATGTCTGAAAGCAGCTTTGTATACTTAGAAGAAGGAAAAATTTTCTCAAGGAACTTTGTGGTAATAATGTCCCAAGTGGAGAGACTTCCATTAGGACAAGAACGAAACCAAGCTCCTGCTTTCCCCGTCAAAGAGAAAGGAAACAGGATTAAGCGTCATGCAATCGCCCATGGTCTTTTTTGGAGGAGGTGGAGGAGGATCTGTAACATTTTCTGCCATTATAACCGGTTCAGTCTCAGTACTAGAGCTACTAGCCTTTCATTTTCTCTGTTTAGCAAGTTTCCGGTTTCTCCTGGCTGTCTTTTCAATTTCAGGATCAAACTACAGCGAATTTCTGTCAGTGATACCTCGCATAAACAGAGTAGGATAACAAAAGAAAAAGAAAAATCCAATCTAGAGTTTCAATAACTACTCTTAGTGTTGAAATAAAACTATTCCCTAGCAACGGCGCCAAAAACTTGATAGAGACTTCGGCAAGTGCACCGATCGTTACAAGTAATAAAGTATGTGAGAAAGAGATCGTCCCACGAGGAATAGTACTCCAACCACTAATTCGTTATTTAAGCTTTAGTTGGATCAATAAGTAATAGGGGTTGATTTGTAACCAAACAGAATTTTTAAGGAATTTAATCAAGAAAAGCATTCAAGATTAAGAATCTCAAGAACGGTTGTTTAGAAAAGATGATCAATAAAGAAAAACGCAGCCAGGGCATAGAATTCCCCTATGTTCCTCTAAGTATTTGAACTAAGTCCCTAGTTGATTATTATTCTCACGACTGACGACCAATTCTCTAAAATTAGACTAAGTCCCAATGTCTTGATGCTACCTTAATCCGTTATCTTTGAAAACAACCTAATGTCTTAGTATTGTTTAGAAAAATCAATTTGTTTACCAGAATTATGAGATCGCATAAATTCGTAAGCCTATGTCTAGGTCATGCAATTCTATGATGGATTAACGGTTCTAGTTAAATGTACCAACATCTCTATTGTCATACACTAACCTATGAACAATCTAAAAGCGATCACTCTTTAAGAAAGCGTTAAGCACAGGTAATCCATTCAGTCAAGAAAACAATAATCAAATAAGATTCCAAATAAATACTTTAAATTCACATAGGGTTCATCCTCGCCCTAACTACTAAAGGAAACTAGCCAAGCATGGCTAGGTTAAAAAAATAAGAAAAGATGAAATTCAGAACTACTCCTGCGTCGTCCTTTTCTTCCTTTGCGTCGTCCGTGTTTTCTGATTCTTTGCGTCGTCCGTGCGTCTCTCGTTCGCGGCCTCGTGATTTTTTTTTTTTTTTCTTTTCTTTGATTTTAATATATATAGCATCTGTTCTCTATTTCTGCGGGTCCCACGTGCGTCAAATGCTTTTTCGTTTTTATCCACACCTCTTAAAGATATGGTGTATCATATCTTTATCCCTATGCTGTGACGTCTTGGTGAATATTAATATAATATAATATTATATTATATAATATGATACATAATATAATAATATATTATATTACATTCTTTTCAATTTAATTTGTTGCTTCTCTCAGATCACATAATACCTCCTGCACAACAAAAAAGGATATCAATAGATTTTCTGTTATGATATTCTTTTATCCTATATTTAATTAAAAGATAGATAAGTAATAAAGATAATTAAATAAGTACAAAATCTTAATAAATTCAATCCAATATATCTCAGAATCTACCCTTATTTAATTATAAAATATCTACTTATCAGATATAATGTGATTATCTTGTTCTAAGATGTTATATATTTCTAATATAATCCCTGTGATGGACTAAAAATGTCTAAATATATATATCATATATGTCACTTAGTGACTATAATTTAGTGACAAAACCAAAACCTGCTAGAAAATACAAAAATTAGCCACAGATCACTACAAGAAAAAACGTTTTCAGCAACGGACAAAATCCATTGCAAATCAAAGAAAATCCGTTGCAAACTGGTTTTGCAACGGAATTTGCGACGGAAAAAATTTCGTAGCAAAAAAAGGCGTTACAAATATATTTGCAACGGATTTTGTAACATCCGTTGCCATTTGCGACAGAACAAAAATTCGTTGCAATTTGCAACGGAAAATTTACCTGTTGCCAATTGCGACGGAAAATAATCCGTTGCAAATTGCAACCGAAAATCAATCAGTTGCAATTTGCAACGGAACGAAAATCCGTTGCAATTTGCAACAAAATGAAACTCCGTTGCAAATTGCAACGGAACAAAATCCATTGCAAATTATAACAGAATTAAAATCCATAAATCCGTTGCAAATTCAGAAATTTATATATATATATATATATATATATATAAAATATTTTGTCACAAATAATGTGACAATTTGCAACTGAATATAGAAAAAAATTCCATTACAAATTGAGAAATTATTTTTTTAAAATATTATAATTATTAGGACAATTTCTCAACAATCACTCAAATAAATGAAAAAAATATTACAAAATAAACAATACTAAATAATATATTAAAAAAAGTGTATATGAAGAAACAACCGTAGCAATCCTAAAAAATTCTTCATAAAAAAAGCAAAGTATAATCAACAATGTCAAACAAAATAAACTAAACAACACAAATAAAAAATAATGTCTATATAGTAGTTGCATGGTCATGCTCATCATCACTATAAAGAGCCGACCGCTTATCCTTGTTGTTTTCCTGCTTGTCCTCCAATAAAGACTGGAGTTGTTCCTACACTTGCTTCATCATCTCCACTTACTAAAGGACATTTTTTTGAAGATGACTGTGTTCGGGTAGATTAGGCTTCAATACATCCAACAAAAATGCAGTTGCCTCACGGATTAAATTCCTCTGCAAAGAAATAAAAGATATCATTTATGAAAAAGGGGTCAAAGTTTCTAGAACAAACATACAATAGAAACAAAAAGGCTCAGTTGATTCTTGCTTTTACAAGTAGATATAGTTCTCAAATATAGAGATAGAAAATATCTAAGCTCGGGCAAGAAAATCATCAAAACTCAATATCTAACCATGTGTTAAAGTATTTTACAAGTCTTCCAATTTTATTGAATTTTAGTTAAATGAGAAATAAAATTATTTATTTGTCAAAAGATTATCTGTCCTTAAACTCCTTATGTATGATTTTCAATGCAAATATGGCTCAAGTACTAGCTGTTTTTAAAAAATTATAAACTAAAAACAACGTAATTTTAGAAAAGGAACAAAAAAATGTTGAATACAACATTGACACTTTTAAGCAAACTACAAATTATATAATAGCAATCCCATTTATAAAAAAAATGAAGGTAAATTCTAAATGAACCTGAAGAAAGAGATCTGTTATTGTGTTGTAGTCAACTGAGCAACCTCCGTCCATTTGAGACAACATCAAAGCAAAATTAACAGCACCCTGCCAGCAAGCAAGATTAAAATTATTCAACGTGAAAAAAATTCAACACAATTTCTAAAATGGGAAAAGCTTTCAGAGGTGAGCAAGACAAAAATTAATATGGATAGGCAAACATCAAAAACAAGGTCCAATTTGCAGAATTAACTGACATTCATGATTGGTACCAACTTAATCAGGTTTCACTACAACAGAAATTAAGTGCAAACCAAAAGTAACCAATCTCACAGAACATGCTTCTACATAATAGCTTCAAATATTTGCATTTAATGAAACTGGTTACCTAGGGATCTGCCGGTAAAATTGTTTGAAGGGATAAGTAATCAGGTGTGTATCCAACCTTCAGCAAATTAACAGAGAAGAATGCATCAGTCACTTGTAACAAAACAGATTACTAAACTATGCAATACTCCAGATAAAATTATTAGCATTATTTCTTAATAGAAAACGCAACTATATTAAGTTACAAAATATTTTATCACCTGCTTTGAATATATTAGAATCTTGTCAAATTCTTTCCTCTCAGCAAAAGCAGCAACAACTTTTGGTGCGGCTTTGACTTTAATATATATTTTCAATGCAAGATCAATGTCCATGGTCTACATTATAATGCATGTCTCGCAAGATCAGGAATACAAGGGAAAAGATATGAGGTGTATCATACCATATAGCTATTAAGAAATTATTGAGAATATTTAATTTAGGAAACATCTTTGGTGCACCATGGGAAATTTCACAAACAGATATGGCAGGGGCTCTACTTTATTCGGTCAATATGGGTAACTAAACCCTTAAGAAATGGCGTCCATCATGGTAAATCAGGATATGAGTAGTGAAACCAAGGAAGACCAGCAATTATACCCATTTTTTCCATTGAAGAATATTAATGTTATAATAGAAATTTTGAGGAGGAAGGAAAAGAATATACATACTTTTACCTTCTCTATTACAGCACAATAGGAAAGCTTAGATGCAATCTGTTCTCCAAGCCTCTTAAACGATGACCCAATAACATACACCTGCTAATGGAAAAGAATATATCAAGACCCAGAGGGACTTTACGAGCTAGCATACCTTCTCTATAACAACCCAACAGCAAAGCTTAGATGCAATCCATCACAATGTTAGATATAGCTTACTTGATTGTTACCTTACTTTCCAAAAGTTACACAATATCATGCATCTCAAAGAAATCATGTCATTGAACATGGAAATGAGACTAGCTAAGAAAGCCCTCTAAAGGAACATATTGGTGGACAGTGGTATGTGTTGTCCCTTATTAGATATAGGAGGGATGAAATGATTATTAAAATTATTTACTTATTCATACATAATATTGAACATTATATTGGCTTAGGCTAAGCTGAGTTCATTCAAGGACTAATCTAACAAGTTTCTCCATTTCATTGAACTTAAAACATACATATAATTGCATAATCTTATAGAAATGTCAAGCTAGGCCAAGTCTTTGTCCTCAATGCTCTGAGTCAAGCACTAGGATTCTCATTTAAGAACTAATGAGAACCATTTCATGTCCCTTTCACAGGATTCAATTATTGCCCAAAATTAATCAGTCTATTTCAATGCAATATAACTAGTCCAGACACATTGGGACATAGAAAAATGGCAGACAGTGTTTCCTGAATTTACAGAACCAAATGCCAAAACGACCATACCTCCAATGACACAAACTCTGGAGGCCTGGGAGTCACTGTAAGAGCAGCCTTGCCTTTGTATACCGAGTGACCCACATAAACCCTAGGAGGTAGAGCTCCAACTATACAAGCAAACAGATGAAACAAGGAAGAAAATGAGTGAATTACAGTACCAATAATCTAAAATTCTAACTACACCACCAATCTGTTGTAGTTCTTAGCAGTGTGTATAGCATCGAGTCGTAATCCTTTCTGAGATAGGAACATTAAAGGTGTTGGATGCTGAAAAACCCTGCTAAATCTCGGCGCTACTAGACAATATATTAGGTGTTGGATTATTTGATTCTGTATTTAATATTGTATTCAATATTCCGTTATTTCTATTTATGGCCCACATTATTGCCGGTTTTGTAACCGTCCATTAATACCGTAACGGCCTAATTTGTAATACCCTGATAAATTAAATAGCTATTTTTAAAATGGTGAATATATGGTCTCAAAGAGTATGTTATATTATCTTATTTTCTAAAGGAAATTCAAAGATAATTATGTAAAGCTCCAAAATTGGTGGTAAATGGCTAAGAATATAATTAGCATAAATATATTTGTTAGTTAATTGGAAATTTTCAAGAGAAATTGATGAGATTAAGTAATTTTAAGCCTAAATACAAGAATGGACCAATAGGAAAATTTTGTAAAAAATTATATAAAATAATTATTAAATAATTATTTTATATATTATTAATTAATTTATTAAAACGAAAATTTATTAAAAATAATAATAAAAGGACCAAAAATCTCAAAGGATAAGGGATAAGGTTTTGTTGAGATTTTTGATTAAGACATATGAATATTTTATTATATAGTGAATAGTAACATAATAAATAGGAAACGGATCCTATCTAGAGTACCAGGAATAGGTTTTCTGAAGTCGAGGTAAAATATAGATCAGTGGATTTTTATCTTCAGTTAGACTTTTCCGGAAGTTGATTCCGAGGCCGGTAGAGCATTTTCCTAATAAGACGAAATAGGGAAAGATGCATATAGGCACATTTTTGGATCTAAAGAAAATAAACTCTAACTCAACATCTAGGAATGAGTTTGAAATTATCTGGACATATTTGGAATCAGTGAATTTTTGTCCAGAGGTTGATGATTCCGGATTTCAATTCTGTAACTGTCACGCTTTCCCGTAAACTTCAGACTGACTTTTGGAGCCCTGGATGGAATCAAAAATTAGTTTAATTTCTAATGAGTAGGAAAATGTCTTCAAAGTTGTGATTTCGGATTTTTGATATTTTTCCGAGATTACGCGATTCGGACACCGATCGGGAACTTTATCGGTACAAGTTCATAAAGCAAAAGCATCACATCACATTAATTGATGTGACAAACCACCAACTAAGGGGGAGAGGATGGTTTGGACAAGTGGCATGGTGAGGATCTTGACATTTGGCAAAGTGCGATCCGACGGTCCAGAATCCGCCTGTCAAAGTGTGAATAGTGCACACAACTTTTCCTATAAATAGGAGGCTCTCCCTTTGCATTCTTCACACCAAAACCATTTTCTCTAGTTGAGCTATCCTAGAGAGAAGTTAGAGAGAGGTGATCTGGAGGAGGAAGGAGTCCGGGGAATTTTGCAGCGAAGCTCTGAGTAATTTTTCCGGTCTTTAGTCTTTAATTCTTTCGGTAGTTTTAGTAGTAATGCTAGATAGATCTTTAGTTTTATTTTAAGTATTAAATTCGAAAATCATGGTGGGGTCGGAGTTCTGGCAAAATTTTGGAAAGTCGGAGCCAAAGTAACGAAGTGCTGGCGAAATTCCGCCGATTAGGGGTATCTGCTGCCGTTACGCTGCCCGACGTGCCGCTGTTTCACGTTTTTCCGTAAAAAGTACGTTTTCCGCCAGAAGTACCTAACGTCGTCAACGAAGGTACGTTCGCGTACTGTAACACTAGCTCTGATGAATTATTGAATGCATATATGTGATTATATGTTGTGTGAATAGTTTGATGCCGAAGGCAAGGCTAGTCTATGTGGGTAAGCCAAATAGTCGCCGTAAAGTCGGTGAGGCCCCATGATAGACACTTACCGGTCATTCTATTCGGTGCTACATGCACGGTGTCTATGGAATCGTACATAGATGCACAGTGTCTATGGAATCGTACATAGATGCACCGTGTCTATGGAACCGTACTTAGATGCACCGTGTCTATGGAACCGTACTTAGATGCACTGTGATCAAGGAACCGTACTTGGATCACTACTACAATTTTTACAGGTTATTGTTATGATAATGCTGTATTGTTTTCCTATATGGATCGTTGCTGAAATTCTAGAAATATTTGTTACGCATATGTTGTTTATAAGCATGAGGTTAACCGTTACCTGAGATCCAATGTGGTAAATTGGATCTCAGCTATAGCTTCGTGGTCCTGGAGGACCGAGGGCCGAGGAAAGAAGCAAGCGAGACCACGTAGAAGATCCAGTTGAAGATTTCTTTCGTTGTATTATACCTTTGAACCACACGGTTCTTGTACCATTGTTGTATCCAAATGGACTTACGGCATTTTATACATACATATCAGTTATTCAATCGCTCCGATGCTCTACTCTGATTATTTAAAATGATGTTTGGATGAAAAAAATATATATACTGCTTTTGAAAATGGGATGTTACACTTATGGTATCAGAGCAGTAGTCCTGGCATGAATTTAACTATGTTATTACGGACAGTTTGGTGCCGAAGGCAAGGCTAGTCTACGTGGGTATGCCATTGAGTCGCCGTATAAGTCGGTGAGGCCCCCATGGTAGACACTTACCTGGTCATTCTGTTCGGATAACGGAGTTATGTTCAAAAGCCTTTTAAACTTTGAGCATGTTTTGAAAATGAGTACTGATATAGCCCTGAGTCAATGTACTACCCTATTTTGGTATACCGAGATTGAACTGGTGTACCATCATGAATCGGTGTATCACTTTACGTGGGTGCACCACTCTAAACCGAGCTTAGATGTGAAGTCAGGTCACGCGGATGAAACCCCGAGACCAACAAGGATAAGTACATGCGGTATTTGACCCATGTTGAGAACTTCCATCGGAGAAATTTACATTACGTATTTCCGTACTCTTCTGAAAACTGGATTTGATCCACTTTTCTCCGTACCTGTTTTTGAGTAGAACGAACCAACGAGAATCTGACGAAGGAAATGTTGCGGGTGCTGTTCGTTTGCGGTGTGAATACTACGTACGATAGAGTTTATTTGTTGTGAGTGCGATAAAAGGCTGGGAGCGGTATGAATCTTGGAGTGATAAAAGCCGGGAGCAGTGTAAATGCTAAGCTCGATAGAGTCTAGAGACTAGTGTGATAAAGTTTGCGTTATGCGAAATGTCTTCCCGTATCTAACGTTTCCCTTAATAAATGAAAAAGAACGCGACATGGCGAATTTGAGAGGAGCCGGAGCTCCCAGAGGCCGAGGCAGAGGCCGAGGAAGAGGACGAGGTGAACGTATAGTCCGTATTACGAATTAGATGTTAGACATGTGTCCCATATTTCTTAGTTATATTTGACCATGATCATGTCATTGAGTAGGAGGTATCTTATGTTGCCATGGTGTGTGGGCGCCATGGAAACATTTGAAGTATCTTGTGTTGCCATGGTGTAGTCCAAGGAGACATTTTGGTATCTGTGGTGTTGATGCGGTGTATGGGAGCCACGGGAGACACCATATATCAAAGTACGAAATGACAAGGTCATAATGGTCAAACCAAACCGAATTTTCAATCACCGGGAGGAGCAAAGAAAGCAGACGAAGCAAAGATCCGACGCGTATAGTCCGAAAACAGGATAGTACCGCAGATTCATGAGGAATTCTTCATAACTTAAACGAAGTTCACAAGTAGGAGACCAAATCATTAATATTGAACAAAGACTGTGAGACAAGATTTTATGGATTGAGAGAGAAGTTGGTCACAGCACCAAGAAATTGGTTATCCCAAATCCAAGTAGATTTTATAATGGTACCAATAGGAAAGGATCGGATATGTCTAGCTGCAGCATGACAATGTGATGACTTACCACTCTCAAGCCTCTCAAGTCAAAACTAATCCACACATGACCTAGAGATAGTAATTGTCATGTTTCTTAGTGATTATAAAACAGACCACGATTGTGTTATTAAGTACTAGGTATCTTATGTTGCCACGGTGTATGGGAACCATGGGAACATAATATATCGAAGTACGACATAATATCCATGAGTACGAGATATATGGTATTGCCGCGGTGTATGGGAACCACGGGGATACAGTATATCGAAATACGATATGATGAATGTGTAGTACGCGGTATTATGGGTGCCACGGAAATACTTATGTACGCGGTGTTATGGGCGCCACGGAAGCTATATATATAGAAAGTACGCGGTGTTTCGATGCCACGGAAAACACTATATATCAATTTAGAACATGATAAAAACTTTATAATCAAGCTGAAACGAATTCTCGGTCACCGAAAGAAATGATCTAAGAATGTTCTGATAGAATAAGTATCCAGAGCGTATGGTTCGAGTCTGATTAGTGCAACGGCTAGATAGTACGAAGAATGGACATGTGAGTCCTGTATTTAACCGAAATACTAGTTGGATAAAGCTGATGTTGGATTGTTGGGATGCGTGCTAAGTAAGTATGCATGGACAAGGGTTAGACAAGAGGTCTAAGTTATTTCTCCGAGGGAATATGCACAAATTTCGAGGACGAAATTTTGTTTAAGGGGAGAAATGTAATACCCTGATAAATTAAATAGCTATTTTTAAAATGGTGAATATATGGTCTCAAAGAGTATGTTATATTATCTTATTTTCTAAAGGAAATTCAAGGATAATTATGTAAAGCTCCAAAATTGGTGGTAAATGGCTAAGAATTAGCATAAATATATTTGTTAGTTAATTGGAAATTTTCAAGAGAAATTGATGAGATTGAGTAATTTTAAGCCTAAATACAAGAATGGACCAATAGGAAAATTTTGTAAAAAAATTATATAAAATAATTATTAAATAATTATTTTATATATTATTAATTAATTTATTAAAACGAAAATTTATTAAAAATAATAATAAAAGGACCAAAAATCTCAAAGGATAAGGGATAAGGTTTTGTTGAGATTTTTGATTAAGACATATGAATATTTTATTATATAGTGAATAGTAACATAATAAATAGGAAACGGATCCTATCTAGAGTATCAGGAATATGTTTTCTGAAGTCGAGGTAAAATATAGATCAGTGGATTTTTATCTTCAGTTAGACTTTTCCGGAAGTTGATTCCGAGGTCGGTAGAGCATTTTCCTAATAAGACGAAATAGGAAAGATGCGAGATAGGCACATTTTTGGATCGAAGAAAATAAATTCTAACTCAACATCTAGGAATGAGTTTGAAATTATCGGACATATTTGGAATCGGTGAATTTTTGTCCAGAGGTTGATGATTCGGATTTCAGTGCAGAATCGTCACGCTTTCAGTAAACTTTGACCGACTTTTGGAGCCCCGGATGGAATCAAAATTAGTTTAATTTCTAATGAGTAGGAAAATGTCTTCAAAGTTGTGATTTCGGATTTTTGATATTTTTCCGAGATTACGCGATTCGGACACCGATCGGGAACTTTATCGGTACAAGTTCATAAAGCAAAAGCATCACATCACATTAATTGATGTGACAAACCACCAACTAAGGGGGAGAGGATGGTTTGGACAAGTGGCATGGTGAGGATCTTGACATTTGGCAAAGTGCGATCCGACGGTCCAGAATCCGCCTGACAAAGTGTGAATAGTGCACACAACTTTCCCTATAAATAGGAGGCTCTCCCTTTGCATTCTTCACACCAAAACCATTTTCTCTAGTTGAGCTATCCTAGAGAGAAGTTAGAGAGAGGTGCTCTGGAGGAGGAAGGAGTCGGGAATTTTGCGGCGAAGCTCCGGGTAATTTTTAGGTCTTTAGTCTTTAATTCTTTCGGTAGTTTTAGTAGTAATGCTAGATAGATCTTTATTTTTATTTTAAGTATTAAATTCGAAAATCATGGTGGGGTCGGAGTTCTGGCAAAATTTTGGAAAGTCGGAGCCAAAGTAACGAAGTGCTGGCGAAATTCCATCGATTAGGGGTATAGGGGCAAAATGGTAATTTTTACCTAAAATGCCAGTTATAATGCCAAATCACTAATGAAAGTGATATTACTCTTATAGGATATCGAAACTCAGTCTGCTCTGCCGAATACTGCTGCCCGACGTGCTCATTGTGCATTTCACGTTTTCCGTAAAAGTACGTTTTCCGCCGAAGTACCTAACGTCGTCAACGAAGGTACGTTCGCGTCTTGTAACACTAGCTCTGATGAATTATTGAATGCATATATGTGATTATATGTTGTGTGAATAGTTTGATGCCGAAGGCAAGGCTAGTCTATGTGGGTAAGCCAAATAGTCGCCAGTAAAGTCGGTGAGGCCCCATGATAGACACTTACCGGTCATTCTATTTGCTACATGCACGGTGTCTATGGAATCGTACATAGATGCACAGTGTCTATGGAATCGTACATAGATGCACCGTGTCTATGGAACCGTACTTAGATGCATCGTGTCTATGGAACCGTACTTAGATGCACTGTGATGAAGGAACCGTACTTGGATCACTATTACAGTTTTTACAGGTTATTGTTATGATAATGTGGATCTCGCCTATAGCTTCGAGTGCGGAGGACCGAGGGCCGAGGAAAGAAGCAAGCGAGACCACGTAGAAGATCCAGTTAAAGATTTCTTTCTGTTGTATTATACCTTTGAACCACACGGTTCTTGTACCGCTGTTGTATCCAGCCAGACTTACGGCATTTTATACATACATATCAGTTATTCAATCGCTCCGATGCTCTACTCTGATTATTTAAAATGATGTTTGGATGAAAAAAATATATATACTGCTTTTGAAAATGGGATGTTACACTTATGGTATCAGAAGCATTAGTCCCGGCATGAATTTAACTATGTTATTACGGACGGTTTGGTGCCGAAGGCAAGGCTAGTCTACGTGGGTATGCCATTGAGTCGCCGTATAAGTCGGTGAGGCCCCCATGGTAGACACTTACCTGGTCATTCTGTTCGGATAACGGAGTTATGTTCAAAAGCCTTTTAAACTTTGAGCATGTTTTGAAAATGAGTACTGATATAGCCCTGAGTCAATGTACTACCCTATTTCGGTATACCAGATTGAACTGGTGTACCATCATGAATCGGTGTATCACTTTCTGTGGGTGCACCACTCTAAACCGAGCTTAGATGTGAAGTTCGGGTCACGCCGGTTGAAACTCCGAGACCAACAAGGATAAGTACATGCGTTATTTGACCCATGTTGAGAACTTCCATCGGAGAAATTTTTGTTACGTATTTCCGTACTCTTCTGAAAACTGGATTTGATCCACTTTTCTCCGTACCTGTTTTTGAGTAGAACGAACCAACGAGAATCTGACGAAGGAAATGTTGCGGGTGCCTGTTCGTTTGCGGTGTGAATACTACGTACGATAGAGTTTATTTGTTGTGAGTGCGATAAAAGCTGGGAGCAGTATGAATCTTGGAGTGATAAAAGCCGGGAGCAAGTGTAAATGCTAAGCTCGATAGAGTCTAGAGACTAGTGTGATAAAGTTTGCGTTATGCGAAATGTCTTCCCGTATCTAACGTTTCCCTTAATAAATGAAAAGAACGCGACATGGCGAATTTGAGAGGAGCCGGAGCTCCCGAGGCCGAGGCGAGGCCGAGGAAGAGGACGAGGTGAACGTATAGTCCGTATTACGAATTAGATGTTAGACATGTGTCCCATATTTCTTAGTTATATTTGACCATGATCATGTCATTGAGTAGGAGGTATCTTATGTTGCCATGGTGTGTGGGCGCCATGGAAACATTTGAAGTATCTTGTGTTGCCATGGTGTAGTCCAAGGAGACATTTTGGTATCTCGTGGTGTTGATCTGCGGTGTATGGGAGCCACAGGAGACACCATATATCAAAGTACGAAATGACAATGTCATAATGGTCAAACCAAACCGAATTTTCAATCACCGGGAGGAGCAAAGCGAGCGGACGAAGCAAAGATCCGACGCGTATAGTCCGAAAACAGGATAGTACCGCAGATTCATGAGGAATTCTTCATAACTTAAACGAAGTTCACAAGTAGGAGACCAAATCATTAATATTCAATCGCTCTGATGTTCTACTCTGATTATTTAAAATGATGTTTGGATGAAAAAAAATATATATACTGCTTTTGAAAATGGGATGTTACATAATTAATACGCAATAAGTGCGTATTGAATACGTTTCCTTTTTTAAACTCTGTGATGGCCTGAGGGAAACAAACGGTGAAATTTTGTCTGGTCCCCTGAACCTGCTCTGACCTTGAGGAAAGCACACCATCTGCAGTTTCAGAGAGAAGGATCAGAAGGGCTGAGACTCGGAGTCTTGTCCTGTTTGCTGGCTTGGATTTGTTCGTGTTTGGAGACTCAGAGTTCGTCCTGTTTGCTTCTGGAGACAAATCAATGGCGGGAGGTATTTGTGATCTCTTACTTCAGTTTTCCGCATTGATCTTATGCTATTCAGTTGTCAAGCATGATTAGATCGCCTTTATTTCTAACATTTGGTATCGAGCCATATATTCCTCTGCCTTGTTTTTGTTCGATGAAATTTTATCTTCTTCAACTGTTTGGAGAGATTGTATGCATATATTAAATCTGGGTTTTTTTGCTTTTCTGGATTTCATTTGAATATATGTATGTTTGTTTCATCAAGAAATCAGATATATATATGGATTCTCACAGGAAAATATGAGTTTCAGTCTGAATATTTTCTTACTTCCAGCAATTTATTTTAATTGTTATAATAAATTGCTTATCATGGCTTTCGGTGGTGGTTGTAGCTTGGTATTCCTTGTTCATAATTATCACCGTTGAGACCAAGAGATAGTTTTCGATTCAATGTTTTTATTCAATTTGGGTTTCACGTTAAGTTCTCTTTGGTCTTATCTTTTGGAATCAATATAAGTATTAAATGATTCTTTGATGGGGATTTTATCGTGAATTAAATCTGCAGACACAACAAGAATGGTTTCGAAGGACCTGAGAAATAATTTCTTATGTTTCGAATTCATGATTTTTATTTTGTTTTTGTAATTGATTAAAGAGCATGACTGATTTAAATTTTTCAAACCGCTAGCCTGCTTCGTAATTGTCGGTTCTTCATCGGTGAGTCGAAGAAACCAGAAAACCCGATATAAATTTTGATAGCAAACTCAAAATTATTCGTTTTGATTTTGATGGATTGTGTGTCTATTATGTTGTTTGAAAGTTTTTCCGTGATTGTGCCGATGAGACCGCCGTCAAAATCGTCGGATTTTGGCCTTCAGATCGCCTGAAAAAGTCGCCTGAAATCTCTACCGGAAAACGCGGGTCGCGGCTGAAGTTACCGGGTTTAAACCGGGTCGTGGGTCGGGTAGGGTTTTCTGCAACGGGTGAGGGAGAAGGGCGAAACGGCGTCGTTCTGGCCCTTAATGAAACGCAGCGTTTCATTTATAAGGTGAATGGGCCAGATGTGTTTTTGGGCCTAGATCCGGTTCTGTTTCGTGCGTTTGGGCCCTCGGTTTTTTTTTTTTTTTTTTTCGTTTGGTTGGGCCGAAGGTCAGGCCCAAACGTTCTTTACAGAATAAAAAAAAAAAATTCTTCCCCTTCAGCGTAATAGGTGGGATTCGAACAAGGGACCTGAGGGCACGTGTAAGCCTTAAGCCCTGGCGCTTTGCCAGCTGTGCTACGCGCGTCCCTTGTCTTATTTTCCAACATTTATTTATTTAAATGTTATTTTAATTTCCTCCAGCGAAAATAAAAGGTTTTTAAAGTGTCTTAACCTGGATTCGAACCCACACTCTTTTGGTCCAAAGTCTTAAGAGCAACCTCTGGTCCATCCGGCTAATGTGACACTTGTGTCATTATGGATTTTATATTTACATATAATTATTTTTATATTTAAATATAATAATCTAAAATTTAATTAAAATTGGGATTTCATGTGATTGAGATATATGCATTATATATTCTGTTTTTTGCATGAATTAATTATTATTTAATTATACATGCAATATTAAGTTGAATAATATGCAAAACATGAATATCCAATTTCATTTTAGTATTGCTTATAGTTTATTGCAATATTAAATATTAATGTTGAGTGATCTATATATTTTAATTAATTAGAGAATAGTCACAACATCTTTAATTAGTCAAAATTATATATTGAGTTATATCATCACATAGCGACATTAGTTGGCAACCTGTTTTATGTTAAATGTATTTTCTTACATCAAGTTGAATTGTTTAAATTGAGAAAAGTTAATTTTGGCAACTTTCAAATTTTGGAAAATTTTGAAAAATTATTACTATTATTTAATTGTCTAAATATTTGGAAAAATTAAATTTAGACAATTATATAACTTTTCAAATTGATGAAGCCAAATTTTGGATGACTTATGCCAAAATTAATTCTTTAAACAATATTTGGATACATAAAACAGTGGGAGGATTTTTCTTTTAATTTGATTATTTAATTAATCAATTAATCCCTCCATTAAGATGTGCATATATTGGATTTATTTTGAATGACATAATAGTGGGAGAATTTTTCTAAGATGATTGTTTAATCACATTTTGTTGATTAAATTAATCAATTAAATTCTCATTAAAGATTTATGCATATTTGGAATCCAAATGCACAATTTTGGTGATTAATATTGGTAATATTAATTTAATCAAAGTGGGAGGATTGTATTTAGTCATTTATGTTGATTAAATTAATTGGTTAAGTCCCCCCATAAAGCTGTGCATATATAGACTTTAAAGTGCACATTTCTGATTTAATCAAAGTGGGAGGATTGTATTTAGTCATTTATGTTGATTAAATTAATTGGTTAAGTCCCCCCATAAAGCTGTGCATATATAGACTTTAAAGTGCACATTTCTGATATTTGTGATTAACTCGCATGCTAGAGTGGTAGTTTCGGTGCGCTCTTATAACATGCATAAATAATCACATATATATTTTAGAATATCAATCTTTGAAAGGTGAGTAAATGAAACTTTATTCACATTAATGATTTAGTTGATTAAATTAATTAAATTAAGATTCTTATTGACATTGTGTGTGTGGTATTTATATTGTATAGATTTGATATTAGTGATTAGCGTACATATTTGCTTAAGGAATAGTTACAATATCCTTATGCACATGTTGTATGCATATTCAATCACATAAGGTTATGCCGTATCAAAATTATGATCATATGTACAATTAATATACACAATGGTATGATGTCCTTGTGATGAGTATGTAGAATCAAGGAGTAGCCAAAACATCCTCACTAGGCACATACACTCTATTTTGTTCTAATGAACAAAATTCATCACACAATGATTTAAAGACATCCATTGTAGTTGAATATGTGGTTATAATTAATCTTTGCCCACAGGTAGATAATTATGATCATAGTTTTTAATTAGGGTGGAATGGAATGGCATTATATTTTCTAAGTAGCCCACAGGCATTAGGGGATATAAGCGCATTCTAGTTTCATCAATTTGAGATAAATTCATGCTATGCTAATGTCTTTACCCACAGGTAGACTTTAGTGATACGAATTTTTTAACTATATGATTAATTAATATCAAATTATATTCTTAATGTACCCGCAAGAATTAAGAATAAGGAAATAATTTGATATTTTTATCATAAAGTTATATGTATGGATCTAATTGAATTATAACTTTAGCACAGGCAAGTTGTATGTCAGTAGATTCATATTTTTAAAGCATGATTTACATTGGTAAAACATGATATGGTTTATTAGTCTTAAATTTTTGTTATAAGCATGTATGTTCAATATTACACAGTCATACAACCTACGAATTTTCTCTGATATGAAATGCGACATTCCCGAATTGAGGGGTGATAACTATAAAGTATCATTATTTGGGGTGGATGGACATTGGTTATGCTATTAGGAAAGATGAACCACTTTCTATCACTGAGACCAACACTCCAAATGAGATTGATCTGTATGAAAGGTGGGAGAGATCTAATCACCTCTCAGCTATGTTCATAAAGACCTCAATCTCTGTTGGCATTCATGGTTCGTCAAACTACATAACAAGATTAGGCCACTTCGAAGGTTATTGATGAACAACTTCGGACTTCGGATAAGGCATTTGTCGGCACCCCAATTATGAAGTTTTCATTCTTGAGACTCACTATAGTAAAAGATGTGTGTAAGCACATCATAAATATGAGGACATTGCGGCTCAACTAAAATCACTAGAGGTTGATATGTCGATTCCTTTTTATGTACACTATATTCGAACACTCTTCCATGACCATATAGACCCTTTAGGATATCCTGCAACACACATAAGAACAAATGGTCAATTAATGAACTTTTGACTATCTGTGCTCAGGAGCAAGGAAGGTGAAAATGCAAATGGGAGAATTTCTTGAATATGACTTGATTAGTGGGAGCGATCAATTCAGAAACCTTGTTTCTGAAAAACATTTTCAAATAATCGACCTTCCATTTCGAGCTGAAGATTGGTTGTTAACAATGTTCCTTCAGTTTAATTGAATATTGTACAACCAGTCATTCAAGATACACAACCTGCTGAGATTGATCCAGAAGATCGAGTTGTTGATGAGGAACAATAAGAAATTGTTGAGTAACTAGTTGAACAACAAGTTCCTCAAGAAGATAATGCAACAACATTAGGGAGATCTACTGGAACAAGAAGATCCGGATAACAAGTGAATATATTGTGGAATCGACTATAATATAGAAGTGAAAATGATCTGGAACGTTTCACAAGCCATGAACTGTAGAGAGTCAAGATCATGGTATGATGCTATGAATGATGCGACGAATTCTAAGGCATCTAACAAAGTCTAGAATCGACTACAAGGAGACATTCTCTCTGTATCTAGGAAAGATTCTCTTCGCATCATTCTAGCATTGGTTGCACATTTTGTCTATGAGTGCAACAAATGGATGTGAAAACGACATTTCTCAATGGAGAACTAGAGGAAGAGGTTTACATGAAACAACCAGAAGGATTTTCCTCTAGAGATGGTGAGCATTTGGTGTGCAAGCTCAAGAAATCCATATATGGATTGAAACAAGCTTCCCGTCAATGGTATTTAAAGTTTCATGATGTTATCTCTTCATTTGGTTTTGTAGAGAACATTATGGATGAATGTATAAACCAGAAAGTTAGTGGGAGCAAGATTTGTTTTCTTATTCTATATGTGGATGATATTTTGCTTGCAACCAATGATAGTGATTTACTATATGAGGTGAAACAATTCCTTTCTGAAAAACTTCGACATGAAGGATATGGGAGTTGTATCTTACGCCACTTGGTATTAAGATACATAGAGACAGACATTAAGTATTCTAGGTTTGTCTCAAGACACCTATATCAACAAAGTTTTGGAAAGATTTTGGATGAGATATTGTTCACCAAGTGTAGCTCCCATTGTGAAAGGTGACAGTTCAATTTGGACCGAGTGCCTAAAGAATGACTTTGAGCGGGAACAAATGAAAAACAATCCTTATGCTTCAACAAGAAGTAGCCTTATGTATGCTCATGTCGACGAGACGACATTGCATTTCTTTGTTGGAATCTTTGGGAGATATCGAGTAATCCGGTATGGACCACTGGAAAGGTGTGAAGAAGGTGTTGAGATACCTTCAAGGAACTAAAAATTACGTGCTTAAGTACAAACTAATTGACAATTTGGAAGTGATTGGTTACTACGATTCGATTATCTTGGTTGCATGGACTTAAGAAAATCCACTTCAGGATATATTTTCATGCTAAGCCGATGGAGCTTTATCATGGAGTAGTGAAAAGCAGTCTTTAATTGCTACTTCCACTATATAAGCTTAGTTTGTATATTGTTTTGAGACTATCTCACATGGTGTGTGAATGAAGAGTTTCATTTCTGAGCTTAGAATTATGGATCCAATTTCTAAGCCATTAAGATTATATTGTGACAATTCAGTTGATGTTTTTATGGCTAAGAACAATAAAGGTGGTAGTCGAATCAAGCATATCGACATTAAGTGTCTAGCCATAAAAGACCGTGTTAAAAATAAAACAGTGGTTATTGAACACATGAGCACCGAATTGATGATTGATGATCCTTTAACTAAAGGCATGCCTACATTGAAATTTCGGGATCATGCGAAAGAATGGGACTGGTTCCCTTATGTGATTTTCGTTGTAAGAACGATGTTATTTATGAAACTCCATTTGTGATGTTTTTCTCATTTCGATTGTGTACACATTTATTTGTTTAAATTATTTGAGGAACATCATTGAGTTTGGACCTAGAATAAACATGGGATTTATTCATTAAGTTACTTGGGCATGGGAAACATAATGCACTGTGATACATGGAAGATATTACTCGCTTTAAGAGAACCTAACGCTATGATCTATGCATTTTGTTTCTCAGAGGTATATACTGAAGTATGTGGACCAAGTGGGAGAATGTTGGAATATTTGATTCTGTATTCAATACTGTATTCAATATTCCGTTATTTCTATTTATGGCCCACATTATTGCCGGTTTTGTAACCGTCCATTAATACCGTAACGGCCTAATTAATACGCAATAAGTGCGTATTGAATACGTTTCCTTTTTTAAACTCTGTGATGGCCAGAGGGAAACGAACGGTGAAATTTTGTCTGGTCCCCTGAACCTGCTCTGACCTTGAGGAAAGCACACCATCTGCAGTTTCAGAGAGAATGATCAGAAGGGCTGAGACTCGGAGTCTTTTCCTGTTTGCTGGCTTGGATTTGTTCGTGTTTGGAGACTCAGAGTTCGTCCTGTTTGCTTCTGGAGACAAATCAATGGCGGGAGGTATTTGTGATCTCTTACTTCAGTTTTCCGCATTGATCTTATGCTATTCAGTTGTCAAGCATGATTAGATCGCCTTTATTTCTAACATTAGGTTTATTTTCTCAACAACCAAACAGAGTTTTGACCTGCAATGGATGGGAATTGAAGCCGAACGAAAATGGATAGGAAGGTGAACTGGATAAGGATAAGAATTATATACTTGCATCTGTTCCGTTTTGCATTTCTTATGGGTCTGGTGAAGCTTTGTTGTTCGAAGTGCTCAGATTGGCAGCATTTGATAGAAAATGGGTTTGTGCGAGAGGATGGGAGGGTGAGGGAGAAGTTGGAGCCGCTGGACGTTGAAGAAGGGCGAGAAGAAAGGGACTTCTTTGGATAGAAACTGTGGGTAGGGCAGAGTTGAATGGGATACTGTGCGATAAGTGAGGAAGAAGAAGATAGACAGTGAAGCTGCGACATCTTAGGATTATTACTGCTAGTCCTTTCTCCTCTCCCTTGGCTTTCGCGGCTAAGGTCCTGTTTGATTTCTTCATCTCAAATACTGAAATACTCCATCGCGGGTCCACGGCAAACGATGGCAAAAGACGAAGGGAACAGACATGGACTGCCACAGCGACGGCAAATGACCTCGAAGAGGTAGAGCAGAGAAGTGGAAGAAGAAGGCACCGATTTGTAAGGGTTTGAAGCTTCAGAGAGAGCCTATCGAACAAAAGGAGGGAGCTGCGAAATTTTTGGCGGGAGTAAGTTTATGCGAAATTTTTGGCGGGAGTAAGTCTATGCGAAATTTTTGGCGGGAGTAAGTCTATGCGAAATTTTTGGAGGGAGCAAGTCTACAGCAGAGTTGGATTGTGAGCCAAACATCTTTTGTTCACGTCAAGCCATTTCTCGGCAAAACTCATCTTTGATTTTTTTTTTAGCCAACCATATATCTTTGATTTAATATTAGGTGCTTGTTTACAATCTGATTAATCAATTAATAAAATTCAAATATCATCATCATTAAAGGGATGTGAGTATTTGTGTTTATAATCCTTACATGTATCATCATAAACTATGCCTAATCAAGTTTGCTTCAATCTCATTGCTGTGCTTTTACTCTAATGTTAATTATTAAGAGTATTTTTAAGACTTTTTTTTTTTTCCAACTTAAAGAATTAATTTATGAAATTGTACTCGATTTTAATCAAACTTCATATTGTTACCAAAACATCATTGTCCATGTCAGTTACATGCCTACTCTAAGGACATTGATTGAAAATTGACCATCATTTTATGCACTAACAATTCCATTATGGAAAACTTTAAGGAATAAGAATCATGGTTTCTCACATACTAAAAGGAAAAGAAAATGTGTTGGAATATTATCAATTTCTAATAATTAACAACACTAAACCACTTTATTCCTCTTACTCCCTCATGCAAGAGGTATTATATATTGTTACATACTCATGAATAGTACTATCTATTATAGTATACATTGTAGGTCTTTTAATATTATAGTAACATTGATTACATGTGGCTTGGATGTTGTGTAGAATCCAAGAAAATATTTAATTGCATTATGTATAGTTCATGAACTACACAATCTATTGTACATTTTAAACCATACATATATTTTTTTTTGGAAAAAATCAATATATATTAAATACACCGATAGTCTTAGATGGTCAATGAAAGCTTTAACATTTAATTATTAGTTACATTAGATAAAAAAATTTGCAACAGATTTTTTTTTCGTTGCAACATTTGCAACGGATTTGTGTTTTCCATTGCAAATTACGACGAAATATTTTTTCAATTTCAAACTTTTGCAACGGATTTGTGTTTTTCGTTGCAAATTGTGATGGAATTGTATTTCCATTGCAAACTTTTGCAACGGATTTGTGTTTTCCGTTGCAAATTGCGACAGAATTGTTTTTCCATTCCAAACTTTTGCAACAGATTTTAGTTTCCGTTGCAAACTTTGATTTGTGTTTTCCATTGCAAATTGCGACGGAATTCTTTTTCCATTGCAAAAGTTTGCAACTGATTTATTTTTTCGTTGCAAATTTGCAAATTGCGACGGAATTATGTTTCCGTTGCAAAAGTTTGCAACGGATTTCATTTTCCATTGCAAATTACGACGGAATTATGTTTCCGTTGCAAACTTTTGCAACTGATTTCATTTTCCGTTGCAAATTGCGACAAAATTATTTTTCCGTTGCAAACTATTGCAACGAATTTCTTTTTCCGTTGTAAATTGCGACGGAATTATTTTTCCGTTGCAAAATTTTGCAACGGATTTATTTTTCCATTGCAAATTGCGACGGAATTTTTCTTCCGTTGCAAATTGTGACGGATTTCATTTTCCATTGTAAATTCCGTTGCAATTTGCAACGGATTTTTTTCCGTCACAAATTCCGTAGCTATTTTAGTATTTTCTAGTAGTGAGACGGACTCGATATAGTACAAAATTATAGGTTTAGTGATGAGTTTATATATATAAATAAATAAATAAATAAATATATATATATATATATATATACACACACAACTAATTTTTATTACTTAATTTTTAATTTTTTATATTAATAACAGATTAGTGATGGAAAAATTTTATTATAAAAAATTACCAATTTTTTTAAAAAAATTATGATATACCTATATATAAGTTTGCACATTACAAATTATACTCCGTCTGGTTCTTATTATAAGGCACCAACTAACAAGTTTATTTGGTCCTTTTTATAAGGCACTTGCTTGTTCTCAATGAGCATTGATTATTATTTTTTCATGTTTACCCCTAATTAATAAAGGTAATGGGTGAAAGTAATAATTAATACCACTCTGGTCCTATTTATAAGTCCAGTTTGACCAAATCTCACATACCAAAGAAAATTAGGTATCTTAATGATTATAGAAAAAATTTCCAATTTTACCCTCATTTATGAATGAGTACCTTTTAAAATTTATTGTCAATTCTCTCTCATCTTTTTCTCTTCCCAACTTAGCTAGTCAATCTCTCTCACCATCATTAATATGGACAAAATTGTCACAAACTCATTTATTTGGTCAAAATGGACTTATAAATAGGACCAAAGTGGTATAATATTAGAGTTTAATGAAATTAGTAGGGGTAATATTGGAAATTACTTAGATTCTAGAAAAGTTAGTTGGTAATTTATAATAAGGACAAAGGGATTATATATGTATATATATAAAAGTGTTAAAAGGACAACAGATCCAAGAAGTATTTTTGGAGGAGCTGATAGCATACTTATATAACTCAAAAAAGTTGGATTTGGCTACGGTCCACTTCTCTTCCCATCCTCTTCTTGTCATCTTCCTCATCTCAGCCGTTGGATTGAAATCTTAACGGTTCAGATTTAATGTTTTATAAAAATATTATTATTATAATAAAATAATAAATTATTAAAAAAATATAAAAATAATATTTTTATAAAACATTAAATCAGAACGGTTAAGATTTCAATCCAATGATTGCGATAAGGAAGATGATAGGAAGAGAATGGGAAAAGAAGTGGACCAGCCAACCTCAGAAAAGTTATATTTATTGGGAAAAGCACCAAAGTAGCAACTTTTAACAAAAAATATACCTAATCGGAGCACTTTTGAAAACATTTTCCAAAATAAGGCAGTCAAAAGCGTCAGTTGACTGACGCCTCCCCCTGCTGGGCCCTACTCCCCCCCCACCCCCCCACACGTCCCCCACCCCCACCCCCTCCCCAAACACACACACACACACACACTAACACGTCCCCCCACCCCCTGTGGCCCCCACCCCCCACCCCCTCCCCCACATACACACACCACACGTCCCCCCACCCCAAAAAATAATTTAATAATTATATTTAAATTTAATTAATTATAAATTATAAAAAGAGTAAATAATAATTATAATTAATAATTAGTGAATTAATAAAAATATTTTGTGAAATATGTTGTATATTATTATTTAGAGTAAATACCCTTTTTGGTCTCTGACAAAAAACACGGACCCCATTTTAGTCCCTAACAAAAAAGTCGATCCTTATTCGTCCTTTTTATGGGACTAAAAAGGACCTTTTGGAAATTTGTGAGGGATCAAAATGTCCACCAATCGACCCTTATTCGTCCTTTTTATGGATTAAAAATGACATTTTTTTGTCAGGGACAAAAACGGGGTCCGTGTTTTTTGTCAAGGACCAGAAAGTGTATTTACTCTTAAGTTTATCTTATCTATCTTAGGGGACTCTATAAATAATAGAGTAAATACCCTTTCTAGTCCCTCACAAAAAACACGGACCCCATTTTGATCCCTGAAAAAAAATGTCATTTTTAATCCATAAAAAGGACGAATAAGGGTCGATTGGTGGAAATTTTGATCCCTCACAAATTTCCAAATGGTCCTTTTTAGTCCCATAAAAAAGACGAATAAGGATCGATTTTTTTGTCAAGGACTAAAATGAGGTCCGTGTTTTTTGTCAGGAACTAAATAGGATATTTACTCTAAATAATAATATACAACATATTTCACAAAATATTTTTATTAATTCATTAATTATTAATTAAAATTATTATTTACTCTTTTTATAATTTATAATTAATTAAAATTATTATTTATAATTTTAAATATTATTTGTAAATTTAATTATAATTGTTAAATTATTTTTTGGGGGTGGGGAACGTGCTGGGTATTGGGGGAGGGGGTGGGGGGTGGGGGCCACGTGGGGACCGTGTGTGTGTGTTTTTTTTTGGGGGGGGGGGGGGGGGACGTGTGTGTAGTGTTTGGGGGGGGGGCCATAGGCGTCAGTCAACTGACGCCTGTGGTCAAAGGCGTCAGTTGACTCTGGTTGAAGGCGTCAGTTTTCTGACGCTGTCAACTGACGCCTTTGATTGCATTATTTTGAAAAAAAATTTCAAAAGTACTCCAATTAGGTATATTTTTTGTTAAAAATTACTACTTTGGTGTTTTTCCCTATATTTATTAGATGTTTATTATCGTTCCCGGCCCCACTAATGTAATTGAATAATTCTCGAACGTGATTTGATTAATTGTTTTTTTATAAGAAGCAACAGATATAGTACTAAGTCGACACGTTTGCATATGGAAGACAAATCTTAGGCCCATTACATTTATTACGTACTGCTATTAATCCTCCCATTAATGGCAAACCTAACTTGCTCAGCACCAATAAATCACATGCACCACCTACCAGAAGCAAACCCCTGACTTAACTGAAGGTTGTTATCAAGGAGACATGCTTGATGAAATTGACAAGCTTTATGAGAATGCTTTTCTTAACTGACAGAGGGAACAAGGGTGAGAGGTTTTTACAATGAACACGAAATTGAGTATGAAAAGGGGAAAGGAAGTTTAAAATTAGTCCGCATATGGCAATAATATTGTTAGTAAGGTGAGCCTTGTTCTTTGTTACTCCGCTAATCCTATTTATGAGACAGAGAGATAGTATTTTTTTTTTTGTCATATTTATAAGGTATGTTGTCGTTGAAATTTTTATATGAATGTACAATTTTATCATTCATTTATTATTTTGGAGATATTTATTTTATTGGAGAGTGTGTAGTTAAAATAAGGGTAAAGTCAGAAAGTTGTTGAATCTTAAGATATAGTTAATGAAGTTTAATGTTTTTCTTTGTCTATGTGAAATATGTTTAAAGTACCTTGTAAGTAGGTATGGAAATATGCCAAGTTAGACCAGACTTTGGCTAAACAAGCTTGAACTTGTAATGAGAGCAGAAGGCCTGAGCCCAAATTCCGGTTTTTTTTTTAGGTTCAAGTCTGAGCCTTTATAAAGTCTGGTCGAGTCTGAAACTTTTTTAAAGGCCTATTTACAATGTAGGCCTTTAAAAAGACCTCATATTACATGCTTTGGAAGTCATAAATAGGCTTTGTACGCTTTGAGTATATCAAAACCTATAAAAATATTGCAAAAAAAAACCCCCGCTGGGAGACTCTCCCACCAAAGTCAGGTGCACGACGTGGGTCGGATCCGGATTAGTCAGGCGAAGCCCCGGTGAACCGGGTGGGCAACCAAAAAAAAGAAACCTATTGAAATATAACTTGAAATTAGAATATAAGAATGAAAAACAATAAATATTATGTTATTTTTATTATATAAATATTATTTAATGTGTAAACAGGCTAGGCCTGAAAGGCTTACAGGTCAGGCCTTAACAACATAGGTCTAGCCTATTTATACATTTAGGCTTTTAAATAGGTCTTGACCTGATCCTTTTAACAAACAGGTAAGGCCATACTAGACCCTAAACAGGCCAGGCTTTAGGCTACTTGATAGGGGTTTGGCCTATTTCCACCCCTACTTGTAAATATAGGACAAGATATGAGAATGGTTAATTGAAGTAGGAAAGGTTTATTAGTGTCATATGAGTGCTTAATATGTATGGGAATATGTATATATTGAGATATGTTATATTTGTAATTGAACAATCGGTTGGATTAACTACTGAAATTGCTCATTTCTGGCTACTCAACGACTTTTTCTCCATCTTTGATTAGCACTTCAAGATTTCTCAAATAATAAAAGCTTTGAAGTACTACTTCCTTGTTTTTTTTTTCTCACGCCCGGCCCTTTATTTTTTATTTTTTTAAACAGAGCTTTGAATTACTCCCTCCAATAGTTAATTAAGATCTATTTATTTAATTTGATCAGATTAAGGAAGTTAGTTAATCAAGTTGATATAACCTGTTTTTTATAAAGCACTATAATCAACTTCCTTAATTCTATCAATCTCTCGTATATTTAATTATTATTGAGGGAGCATCAATATGATGAGTAAATTAAGAAAAAGATTGACAACTATTATAAATATATTTTATATTTAAAATTACAATCAACTCCCTAATTAGGTTCTATATTAAGAACCGGAGGGAGTACTATATTTCTTTAGACCTAAAATTGTAGTGGGGCTTATCAACCAAAAAAAAATTGTAGGGGGATATGCCCAAATAATTTTTCAAAGCCCAATAATATTTATCATACCCATTTTGATTGTTTTGGCCTGAAAATAATTGTCTAATATTTTTATAGAAAATACAGCATGAATGTCCCCCCACGCAAAGAAACCAAAAACAGAAAAAGATGGAAGTGAATATCGGAAATTTTTTCTCCCATTAAAATATTTAAAATTTATGAGAAAGAAAAGGGTATTTAAATAACTTCTTGCCCAAAAAAAAACAAGTTGAATTAGACAGCCATTCAAAACCAATCTATAGTACATCATTATTTTCATATACTTGTTCAATTTCTTGAAAAGTCTATATGATTTTTCATCTAATAGCTTGCTAAAGTCACTCATATAATAAAGAAATTAGTTAAGTTAGCTATTCATAAAAAAAAAAAATATTGATTATGTAAAATACATGATTTAACAATTACCCACATATAGATGACAAATCCTTTTAATAAATGTAATTAATAGAGATATTATTTCAAGAAAAAAAAAATTATAAACTTAAGTGAAAAAGTGGATCAAAAACTTGTATTTAAAATCAAAGTAAACTCTTTAACCGGAACTTAATTAAGTGTTTAGACCAGATATAATACTTTAGGAAGTGAGGTTTAGTGCAAGAGAGGGCATCTAACCATCATCAAAATTAAACTCACTACCGCACTAAAAACCAAACCTCACATCCTCTCACTTTCTATATAAATTGCCATAGATCCCTCCTATCTTCACAACTTCATCACTACACAAAATTAACAAAAGACCAAACACACGCTGGTGTAATCGCGATGATGAAGAAGACCGGTGTGAGCCTGATGGTGCTGGTGCTCCTTGTGGCGGTGGACCTGCCACACACGGCTGAGGCGGTGACTTGCAGTCTGATTGCCCTGAGTCCGTGCATGGCAGCGATATCATCGTCCTCTCCGCCGTCGAGCGAGTGCTGCGACAAGCTGAAGGAGCAGAAGGCATGTCTGTGTGGGTACCTCAAGAACCCTAGTCTCAGGCAGTATGTTAACTCTCCTGCCGCCAAGAAGGTTGCTTCCTCTTGTGGAGTTCCATTCCCTACTTGTTGAGTTGAAAGAATAAACTTATATAGTAATAATGAGTGTGATCAATAGATCGATTAGTATCTGCATAAATGTTTAAGGAATAATTTCAGAAAAATATTCCCCTAGCTAGCTAGTAGGAGGAATATTTATGTTGTGTTCAAGATATATTCGAGTTGATTGTAGCTTGAACAATGATTATGTGGGACATGTATCTTAATGTCATTATCTTATTCTGCGATATTAGATCTGGGGAGGAATTGGCATCCTTCTCTCTGTATTTTTTTTTTTTTTGCTAAAGTATTACATTTTGCTGACTGTGTTATGTTCCATCTGAAATAACGTGAGATTCCGTGCGTAAACAATTAACAGAATATTATCTCATATATATATATATATATATATGGGAAAAGTATTTCCAGTCACTGGAGATAGAGTTATCTCCAGTGACCCCAAAACTACATCGTTTTGAATTAATGAAGGGTATGTTAGTAATTTTAGGTGAATTAATGAAGGGTGTTTCGGTAAAATTTATATGATTGAAAAATAAACAAAATTATAGAAACACCATTCATTAATCCAAAACGACGTAGTTTTGGGGTCACTGGAGATAACTCTATCTCCTGTGACTGGAGAAATCCTACTTTACCCTATATATATATATAGGGTAAAGTAGGATTTGTCCAGTCACAGGATCTAAGCTCTGGTCCAGTGAATCAAATACTACTGCGTTTCACAGTTTCCTCTGCCTCTCTTTAATTATCCATTTTCCCCCATCACTTACGCGCACACCAAACAATTATCTTCTTCCGTCTGCCTCCCTTTCTTACGCATGCACCAAATAATCCTAATTTTTCTATAGTTATATAGTATGCTGCGAAATATTATTGTATCAAGTTATTTTAAAATATAATTTTTATATCTGGCCCCTACTTTATTTTAGGCAATATAACAAAAAATGAAGAGATATATATGACCAGACAGCAGTAAGGTATACCCTAATTAATTAATCATAATGAGTCAACTAAAATAATTCACTTGATTTTTTCCAAATTAAAAAAATTGTTTCTTTAATTCTTCAAATCTCTTCAAATTTGAATCTTTAAATGTATTTTTCTCTAATTGAGAAAAGCAAGGAAAACTTATCTTTTAAAACTCAAAATCTCAATTTTCAATATTAATACTAAAAAATATCTCAAAAAATATAAAATAAATCATACTATTCATATATAAATTATGAAACAATATGATTTTTTTTAAAAAAAAAATTCTGGGCGAAGAAATTAAACGTTGTTTTCGTGACTCTTCCCTCTCACGTCAAATATTTACCCACCCACACCTTTCATTTTATTCATTTCAGCTCTAAGTGAGATTTATACTGCTTAAATATAGTTTCAACAATTTTTGTTTTATTTTAAAAAAATTGAAATAAAAAAAAAATTCTGAAATTTTCAATTAAGAAATTATTTTTATTCTGTATTTTAGACATATTAAATTTTTTAAAAAAGCATAAAATATAATCTCACTACACAAATTAGATTTGGACAATGCATGTGTGGTCATATCCACTTAACACTTTAACTCTCATTCCATTAGGCGTGAGAATGGAAAAAATGGTTTTGGGTGCTCTTCCCTCATGATAGTGGGTTTAACTTGGGGCGAATACAATTAGTTGGAACTAATTGTTCCAGTGAACTGGGTGGGCAACTAAAAAAACAGCAAAAAGAATAAATAGAAACTCAGATGTACGTACCTTAGCTTATTTCTAAAATACTGAAAAAATAAATATGATTATATTCAATGAAAGGGGCTTACTTAAGGTTTTCCCTACCAAATGTGAATCTTAAAAAACGAAAAAAAAGTTCCATATGCATCAATTTCATGCTCGTTATCTACTTATATATTATTCTCTTAGACCGTTGGAATTGATTTTGGTTAGTTCATATTTAATTTTTTATTAAATTATTATATGTTCAATAATATTTTATTTTTTCCAGCAATAATATTTTGATTTAATAAATACATAATATAAATAAAAGTAAAAGTAATCTTGTAACTTTTCTTACAAAAATAAATTAATTATTAAAAAAATTAAATTTGAATAATCTAATTAAATTTAGGCGATCCAAATTTAATCACAACCATCATTAAATCAGAACTCAAAATTCATATTAAAAGAGGTTGCCCATCTACAAGGCCATATAACTCGAATTTGGTTCGATAATACCAAATTACCAATAAAGACTAACTTCCAAAGAAGATTTATTTTTGCCAAATGCTAAAAGTCATATGTAATCATATACTTGTCCAGGAGAGCTTTGAAAAAAAGTAGCAAATTAAGTATAACCTTGTTAGGAAAAAGCAACCCAAAGATAATGGAAAGTTAGGTTAATTAGTGGCGTGATGGAAAATTAATGTCGTGGGACATTATGAATTGCACTAAAATGTTAATGGGTCAAATTTAGGTGGGGTACCATAATGAAATTTTATATTGGATATCTATACGAATTGAATTAGAACTAATGTGAATAAATTTAAATATAATATAGACTTAGTACTTCAAGTTCAATATATATGATATATAAGTAAGGTTAGAGTGCAACTTTGTTTCAAAAATATTTTCGAATGAATCATGAGCATCTAAAAGAAAATTGGGTAGTAGTAGTTTCAATTTTTTGAAGCTGGATATTATTTATTAACTCAGCCTATGTTTTAAAGCCAATTCCAAGCTTGGTTAAAGGAGGAGGGTTGTGTTAAGCCTTGACAGCCAACTTAAAACCATGTCAAATCTTTTATGAAAATGGATCAATGCAGAAATTGTGCTAATGCTAGGTTGTTGCTTGTAAATAATGTGATGTATGGCTCAAATACAATGAGAAGTAGCGAGAGCTGCTACATCATCGCCCGGATGTAGTGTTAAATGAGCAACGACTACTGTTCTTATCTAAACGAAGGTGGCTAAAGAAGCTAATTCATGAGAGTAAGATCAGATTTGGCAGTTGGAACATTGGGACTCTAATTGACAAATATATAGAGGTGGTGAGCATTATAAGAGATTGTAAGATTAATATATTGTGACTCTAGGAAACAAAATGCCCGGGATAATGGTCTTAGGAAATTAATGATTGCAAGCTCTGGTCCTCAGGAAAAGTAAATGGAAGGAATGGTGTTAGTATCATCGCTGATAATAAATGGAGGAAGAATGTGGTAGAAGTTAATAGGATTGAGGATACAATCATTTCCTTAAGAATGGTTGTTGGGAAGGAAATAATCAACATTATTAGTGCGTATGCAACTCAAGTAGGAGCAGAAGCACATCTTAAGAAAAATTCCTGGGAAGACATGGAGGGGCTAATTCAGAAAATTCCGCTAACCAAAAATATTTTTATTAGAGGGGATCTTAATGGACATGATGGTAGGAAGGCAGGACCATATGCAAGGGCTTGGGGAGCTTAATAATGAAGGTCAATCTATTATTGATTTCTCCTTTGCATATAACCTCAAGATTGTCAACATTTGCTTTAAGAAGCGAGAGGAGCATTTAATCACATACAAGAACGGAGCCACTATGACACATATTGACTTCTTTTTGTAAGAAATCCTGACAGAAGACTTTGTGCTAACTGCATAGTGATTCCTAGGGATGTCGTGACAGCACAACATAGGGTATTGGTCCTAGATATGCATATTAAGTGTATAAAACAAAATCACCAACAATTTTTAAACCCAAGGGTTAGGTGGTGGCATTTAAAGGGGCAAAAACGAGAGATTTTCAAGAGAACTCTTTTAGAGGAGGGGGTGTGAGAGCTACAAGGAAATACTAATATCATGTGGGAGAATATAGCTAAAGAGGTCCAAAAGGTTGCTAAAGCAATTTTGGGAGAATCAAAAGGTTTTGATCACCAAGATAAGGAGACTTGGTGGGATAAGACTTTTTCAAGAGAAAGGCATGAATAAGAAAAATTGTTTTAAAGCCATACACCTGTGTAATGATGCTAAAAATTGGGAAATGTATCATTTGGCTAAAAAGGAAACTAAGAAGGCGGTGAGTGAAGCTCGTGATAAAGCGTATGGGGAGTTTTATAAGGAGTTAGGGATAAAGGCCGGCAAGCATAAGATTTACAAAATTGCAAAGAATAAGGGAAGAAAATTGAGAGGCTTAGACCAAGTGAGGTGTAAAAAGGATGAAGAAGGCAAGATTTTAGTTACTATCAGAGATATTAAGAATAAGTGGGAAACATACTTTTATAAGTTGTTCAATGATAGATGGGGAGGGTCCACTTGTGACTTGTAAGATTTGTCAACTCAAGAAGGTGAGCTCAATTTGTCTTTTTACCGTGGGATTTGAGTTAGTGAGGTTAAGGAAGCTATTAAGAAAATGGAAAATTAAAGTTGTTGGACCTGATGGTATTCCTATTGAAGTGTAAAAATGTTTGGGATAAAAAGGGTGTGCTATGGCTTACCAAGTTATTTAATGACATTTTATGATCCATTAAAATCCCAATGGGTGGATAAAAAAATACTTTGATCCTTATTTATAAGAATAAATGGGATATTCAAAATTATGCAAACTACAGAGGAATTAAGCTTATGACACATACAATGAAATTTTGGGAAAGTGTGATTGAACACATGTTGAGGTTGGAGAATGGTATTTCTGAGAACCAATTCGGATTTATGCCAAGAAAGTCTACCACAGAAGCGATTTATTTACTAAGGGGGATAATGGAAAAGTATCAGAGAAAAAGAAGGGATATGCATATGGTTTTCATTGGTTTGGAAAAAGCATATGACTATGTTCCAAGAGATGTACTTTGGAAAGCTTTGAAAAAGATGGGTGTGTGTGTTGCATATATAAAAGCCATTCAGGACATGTATGAGGGCGTAACAACTAGTGTTAGAATGCTTCGAGGTAGAGCTGGTAATTTGGACCAGCCCACTGGGTTCAAGCTTACTCGCCACGGGTTGGGACCATATGGGTTTGGTTAAAAAAGACTTGTATCAATATGGGTTGACTTTAGCCAACCCAACTCATAACCTCTGGGTTGGCGGTTTAGCCCACCCCACCCAACCCAATTTCTTTTTCTTTTTATTTTTTTATTGTGTTTTTCAAATTTTTTTGAACAATATACTGAATTTTTTTCCTACAAACCTAAACCATAAAAAAATTAAGGATAAATATTTGGTCCTTTATGTTTGCATTACGGTTCATTTTAGTCTCTTAAATTTAAAAAGTGTATTTTTAGTCCTTCAATCCTAATGTCGTTAATCTAATATAACGGAACATGTGGACTCATCAAGTTGTATTATTTTAATCCTTATTAGCTGCCACACTTAATTGTTTTTAAAAAAAATCATATTTTAATTAAGGGTTAAGGTGCAGATTTGCCAACGAACTATTACCTGAGGAGCGTCTGGCACAAAAAACAATTGAAGGGACCAAATTGACCAACGAACTATTAAAAAATGGGAAAAAAATACCAAATAACTATTAAAAAAACTATCACTATTACGTTAAAATATGAGGCACTGGCATAGGACGGTGGTGGAAACGCTGGAGAAAAGAGCAATTAAGCTTTCTTGTTGGATAAGGCAAACACCAATAGAGATGAGGCCCATGCGAGCAGGCGCTGTGGCAACAACGGGTGCTGCTTGTGGCATCGGAGAGACGCAACCAGGGTGCAAGGTGCGTGCTGGTCGAAAGTTGTGGACTGCTGGATGAGTTCAAAAGGGTGAGTGGAACACCCAGCAACAATGGAAGCTTTGGAGACGCCGACGTCGCCAACATTGTAACAGTCAAAGGAAGACGGAGATACCAAGACAGTGATAGGGTAATAGTTCATTGGCGAATCTGCTCAAAATTGTGTTTTTCCACTTTTTAATAGTTCGTTGGCCAATTTGGTCCCTTCAATTGTTTTTTGTGCCAGACGCTCCTCGGGTAATAGTTCGTTGGCAAATCTGCACCTTAACCTTTAATTAAAATAACAATATTAATGAGTGAATAGGTTATGAGAAATAACACGACATGACATTCAAAAAAAATTTATTAAAAAAAACAGGCTAACCCACCACAGGTTTGGCCAATATGGGTTCGGGCAAAAACGATCCGCACCAAAGCAGCTTTGTTTTTCACAAACCAACCCACCAAGTTTTTCGGGTTGAGCGGGCTCAGCATATGAGTTAAACTCATATTACCAGCTCGACCTGGAGATGAGACAAATGGCTTTCCTATAAGGATTGGCCTACATCAGGAATGACTTTGAGCCCATATTTGCTTAACCTAGTGGTAGACGTTCTAACTAAGCCCATCAAAGAGAAGATCCCTAACTGCATGCTTTTTTCTAATAATATAGTTTTGTTGGCTGAATCTAGGGAGGAAATCAATTCTAAACGTGAGATATGGAGAATGACTCTAGAGTTGAAGGGCTTTCGTCTAAGTAGGAGCAAAACTGAATATATACATTGCAATTTTGACAAGAGACAAGTTAGAAGTGAAGTGAAAGTTAAACCAGGGGGGAGTTATTCTGCAAGTAACAAAGTTTAGATATTTGAGATTAGTTATACACAAGATGGTGAAATTGATGGAAATGTTAATCATAGAATTCAAATTGGATGGTATAAATGGAGAAAAGCTGCTGGAGTTATTTGTGACAAAAAATGTACCTAATAAAGTAAAACAAAAGTTTTATCGCACTACTATAAGACCAGCAATGCTTTATGGTAGTAAATGTTGGGCTTTAAAGCGACCACATGAACATAAAATGGGGGTAGCTAAGATGAAGAGGTCGAGATGAATGTGTGTTCATATATGAAAAGATAAGATTCATAATGATTATATACACAAACAAGTTGGAGTGGCTTCTATAGAAGAGAAAATGATAGAAAATCATTTGAGGTGGTATGTACATGTTTAAAGTAGGCTATGGAGTGCGGCGGTGAGAAATGTTGATCAGTATGAAGTCTTGTAAAAAGAAGTCGAGGAAGATCAAAGCGAACATTCAATGAGGTTATCGAGCAGGATCTTTTGGTTAACAACCTCCAAAGATTTGGTTTCCGATAGAATACAATGGCGTCGTGTGATCCATGTAGTCGATCCTAGCTAGTGGGATAAAGGCTTTGATGTTTTAGTCCATAATTTCTATGAAAATATTTTTGACACAAAAATGTGCTTTTACTTGTAATTTGTCTCAAATGCTTAGTATTAAAAGCCAACCCAAGTCAGTCGGCCAAACCAGTGAATCAGTGACTTCTTCTCTCATTGGTTCAAATAAAAGTTTTAGATGGGTTGATTATGTTGGATTTTACATTTATTCTCCCCTTGTAAATTCTAAAATGATGTTGTTATAAGTTTTAAAAAATGGCACCTAATCATATTTGTGCTTTAATAATTATATTTGATTGGATTATACGTGGTTTATACATAAATGTTTCATTTTCTTATAAATTAATGCCATTTTTATTAAATATTATGCATAGTTATATATGAATATTTTTGTAATATTTTCATTAAATCATACTCCTCCAGTCCTTAATATAAGACATATTTAAAGAGTTTATCTTGGCCTTAAATATAAGACATAGTTTTCAAATTTGTCAACCCTTTCCTAATTTACCCCTATAGATGCTCCTTCAACAATTAACAAGGAGAAGAGAGAATTAAGGAATATGACTATGTGTGTCTTAGAGACTATATGTCATATGAACTAATTCAACCAACTTCCTTACTCTATAAGCATGTCTTATATTAAGGACCAGATGGAGTATCATAGTTTTAAGGAAAATACTTAGGTTTAGTTCCTTATATCAAATTCATCAAGTTCTCTAATCACATGTGATAATGTGTCCTAGTTTTGAACTACTATAATTTAATTATAATTCCATATGAAAAGAATAAGACATATGATCATGTGTGGTTGGAGAACTTGACAAAATAGATATTATAAACTTGATATAAGTATAGTTCTTGTTTTAATCATGTTCTCCAATTCAACTGTAGTTGGACCATTAACCTTGAACCATTATTTGAATCGATTCATTGATCGGCTTAATTTTTAAAACATTGCTCAAATGCTCAATGTACACACATATATATACATTCAAAATCACTCTTTATTTTTATAACACATTTTTTATCTTTTTTGCTCGGGTTAGTTATCAATAATTGAGCAATTGACTATTGATTAAATTTTACATGTTGTTTTGAACGCTTGTTTCAAGCTATGCAAGGATTTGAGGACTTTACAGTTTTTTTTTCCCTATTGAATTTAGAGGGATAAAAACACACTCTATTAATCTCTCAATAAGAAGAGAGTATACATGGGCCTTTATATAGGAAAACCTAGAGCTAACCCTATAATGTAATCTAATCTAAATAATCTATAATATTCTAACACCCCCCTCAAGTTGGATAGTATATGTTGACCATTTTCAGCTTGCCTCGAAATCCTTCAAATTTCGACTTCTTTCATGTCTCGTCTCTTTCTATGGAATTTGGACCAACAACGGTGGTAACAAAACAAGACGGTGGTATGTATCACCTCTGGTTTGTTCGAATCAAGCTCACGGTTCCTCACATCTAGCTCATTCAAATCAAGCTCAAGGTGGTCTCTCTCCTTACCTCTGGCTTGTCACTCCTTTCATTTTGGGATGACTCTGATTTAGTATTATGGGCTTGTACTTCTTTTTGAGTCTCAAAGGCCCGTTATTTTTTGCTTGGGCTTGTATTTCTTTTTAAGCCTTAAAGGCCCATTATTTTGCTTGGTTATGTGGGGTTTGGTTTGATGGTTCTGAAGATGTAGAGTCTTGAGTTTGAGAATTTGTACTGGACATAAAAGTGATGGGAGTTATTCTGGTTGGATTTCCAGGAATTGATCTGACCATAGGAAGAAATTTAGAGGATCCATGCTACTGGGAAAATCGTCGTCGGAGTTCACTGTTCACGACAGCGTATGGGTGCATGCACTAGGAAGGTGGTAGCGCATGGTGGTCACGTGTCAAGCAGATTGTCGTCGCTCCTCCGGGTTTGACCGATCGGCATGCACTGATGCTATCTAGCTATAGTGGCGGTGTAGCTCCATGCATTATCCATCAGGCAGATTTGAAGGTCTTGACCTCTCTCTCTCTCTCTCTCATGTTTGACGTTGTCTCTCTCTCTCTCTCTCTGTGCGTGTTTCTCGCCTCTCTTTCCTCCAACCAATGCTCGTCTTCCATCCTGGAGGTTTCCTATGTATCTTAAGATGTGGAGGTTGCTAATGGCGTTGAAGTTCTTGAGTTTGCTACAGGTCTAGAATCAGACCTAATAATAGTTATATAAAAAAAAAAGAGTACAAGCCCAAACAAAAATATGGGACCTCTGAGACTCAAAAAAGGAGTACAAGCCCAGACAAAAATAAATGGGCCGCTAAGACTCAAGAAATACAAGCCTAAAGATTTTGAAGATAGAAGCATGCACAAAATAGTTTCAAGGATTTCGAGGCAAACTGAGAATGATCAACATATACTCTCTAGCTCGAGGAAAACTTTGTTCTGCCTGCTTCAATCTTCAAAATCTTTAGGCTTGTACTTCTTGAGTCTCAGCGGCCTATTTATTTTTGTCTGGGCTTGTACTTCTTTTTCAGTCTCAAAGGTCCCATATTCTTCTTTAGGCTTGTACTCCTTTTTGAGTCTCAGAAGTCCTATATTTTGTTTGGGCTTTACTCTTTTTTTTTTTGGGGTTGACGAAGGTTATTTTTTCACGATGCGCGTGGGTGTCACACGCCAAGGTGGTGGCCATGGTGGTCACGCACCAAGCAGATCACCGTCGCTCTTCCGAGTTTTGCCGATTGGCACCCACTAATGTTGTCTGTGGTGGCGGTGTAGCTCCATGTGCTCTCCCTTAGGAAGATCTGGAAGTTGCGACTCCTCCTCTGAAAGTCGTCGTTCATCCTGTCTCTTGGGATATGGAGATTGCTGATGGCGACGTAAATAATCGACGATGAGAGGGGGTCTGAAGGTAGACCTCAGTTTACTGTAGGTCTGGAATTAAATCAGGCTCTGATACCATATTGAATTTAGAAGGATAAAAACACACTCTATTAATCTCTCAATAAAAAGAGATCAGAGTACATATGGGTCTTTATATAGGTAAACCTATAGCTAACCCTAGAATCTAATCTAATCTAATCAACAAAATAAATCAAATCAAAATAATAAAGATATAATATCATAATATATAATAAATCCATATCTAATCCTAAGATATAATAAATATCAAACTTAATAATAAGATAATGATTTAATCTAAATATCTAAACCATAGTATTCTAACATTTTCTTACAAGCAAAAAAGTCTAAACAAACTTCTTGTGTATATAAAAAAACAAGGGAAAATCTACACAGGGGCCCAATTAAGGCCCAAAATTTCAAAAAAGGCCCCAACAACTTTCACATACCAAAAAGGGCCCTAGGGCATTTTTTGGTATAAACGTTAACAACTAAAACAACCAAATTAACAACAAAATCAATACCCGTTAACAACTAAATCAGTCGCATTGACAACTAAATCAGTCACTTTAACAACAATATCAGCCCCGGTTAACAACTAAATTAGTCAGATTAACAACTAACGTTTTAATGAAAAATCCAAGAAAAGGCCCTAGGGCCCTTTTTGGTATGTGAAAGTTGTTGTGGCATTTTTTGAAATTTTGGACCTTAATTGGGCCCCTGTATGGATTTTCCCAAAAAACAATTCAATTTGACACGATGAGTTCTATTTGTAAAATAAAAAAATAAAAGAAAATCAATTTTTTTTTTACAAGGTACGTACTTCTACACTTTTAATTATTTTAATTAATCATGTACAAGACTTTTTTTTTTTTTTATAAATTTCTGTTCAATGATAACTCTTGTTAAATCAGGACCTCACAATCTGTACCCGCAGTAATTAAATTAGAATTTATTGCAAGTCATCAATCATTCTAATTAATTAATTAAAAGTTCACATAATAATTATTATCATCCATTAATAATGTTTTTAAAAACATGCCTAATTTTTCTAGACAAAGCCATTTAATACAGGGGTGAAATAAAAGATCAGTCTTGCTTCTTATGTAAGATATTCATATTGATGTCCATGAAAGAAGATAAGAAGATATTAGAAGGCATGTATCTTCACCATTTGAAAGATAAGCTAACAAGCTATCTCCACTTTATCTTTTATAAGATTGTTTCTGAAAATTTGTCTTTCTTTTTTAATAAATACTTGAAAATGATAATTTCTCAAAGCAAAATATGAATTTGAAGATCTTATTTTCTTTTTGGAAAAAATGATTTAAATTTTTGAATTACCATATCTCTATTTGACCTGGAATTGTAGCGTGGTCTAAGCACAAGCAATTTGTTGTAACGTCTAAGAGAATTTATCTGACCCATTTTGCATGTTTTGGACTGAAAATAAATGTTTAACATTTTTATCTTTATGAAAATACACTATGTCCCACCATATGAGTAATAAAAATGTACTTAATTGAACCACATAGGTATTGATTTGTCAAGCTCAATTGATATCAAACACCTCTCCTCTAAGTCTTAATTTAAGTAAAAGATTACAAATTCCATCCTACCTAAGTATGGTAGCTAACGTCACTTTCTTCTATTAAGTGAATGATGTAAAAAATAAAAAGATAAAAAAAATTATACAAAATGTACTATGATGGAATTAAAAAATATAACTTAGTAAAAATTAAGGATTAAAAAAAATTATAATAAATTAAAACTATAATTCTTTCATGATATTTGTTTCTAATTTATATTATTTATAATATTTTTAAATTGAATATTTATGACAAAATAAATCAAAATTCAGATGTTGGCATGACCGTTAGATATATATTTATTTCGAAGGAGCTTAATTGCAACTCGTCTGGGTGGTGTAGTTGGTTATCACGTTAGTCTCACACACTAAAGGTCCCCGGTTCGAACCCGGGCTCAGACAATTTCATTAGTTTTTTTTTTTCCACTTTATTTTCTCCCGCCAGTTTTTTTTTTTTTCACTTTATTTTCTCCCGCCAATTCGTTCCACCGTGCTCTTTTGCGGGTCAAGCCTTCCCAGCTCCTCTTCGTCCGCCGTCTTGCTTCCCTGTTAGCAGTGTCAGACGATATTGATTGTTGACAGAGAATCCCGATTCCGACCACGCCGGTGAGACTTTGTTTCTCTCTCTCTTTTTCCGTCAACCCTATTCCCTTCTTTGGTTCCCTTTCGTGCATGAGGAAATGATTTTAGGTCTTCCGTCTTCACTGTGGTTTTCGTGAATTGATTTGGTGGTTTGTGGAAATGAATTAGTTTGGATTATTCCAGTGTTTAGATAGGGGAAAAGTACGATGGTCTGAAGCCTGAAGAGTTGCTTTTGTTCGATATTTTAGAGAATTTGTGCATGGTTAGGAAAATCAGCGTTTGATTTTAGCATGAGTATCTTAACATTGAAAGGGTGAGCTGCAAGTGTCAATTATGAGCAACCGAAGGCTTCAAATTGCACGTTGATTAATTTTGCAGTTGTTCACTGACAATGTCATCTAGTTGTAGATTTACAATTCAAGGAAATTCGCAGTTGTTTTTATTTTTTATTTGATGCATCGCTCTTGTGAGTGCTCTATATGTCACTCACAATGATGCAACCTGCATTCTTTAAGGGCTAACTTTTTCCTTTTCCTTTAACTTAGTTCAGCTACAATTTACTTATTAGAACTAAAATTGACTTGGAAATGTTTGCTTAGCTTTATAAAGGTTCCTCCTTTTTATTTTGAATTGTGCATTATAAGCCAATATGTTAATCACAGAGACTGCAAGATGGAAGGAATTCTGGATTTCAAGCTTTGTGGGCCTTATGATAAACATTTAGAATCTTATGCAGGAATCGATACAACATTGTGTTCGCGACTAGTTTCTTAATTTTTTCTCTGGCTCTGTTGAATCCTCATTTATTCTGTCTTTTCAGGTTTGTTTAGTTGGAACTGAATTTATTTATTTATTTTTTATTTTGATGATTGGAATTTCTATTTACACCTGAATTTGTTCTGTTCTTTACTTCAGAATGGTGAGGAAGAGAATTCCAAATATTCCAGTGTTTACGTTAAAAACACCTAATTTGGATTCAGGCTCAAACCTTAAAGCCCATGCAACTACATCCCCAATCTCTAATAAGAAGACCATTTCCTCCTCACAATACAAAACTGTATGAACTGATCTATTTCCACTTATGTAATATACTAATAAGCTGTTTTCTTTCTCATTCTTCCTTTTGCTTTTTTGTATTTTGGATTTCTAATTATTTATTGTTCATTTTTCAAGATTTTCTTACATGATTGGTGGCTGGTGAAACCTCAAGGCAAAGGTTTAGCTGTGGAAGGAGTTGCTTCAATGGAGTAAGAATTAATTTCACTCGTTAGACACACACACACACACACACACACATGAGTTGTGATCATGTGTGTATATATGCTCCTAAGAAGTACATGTCTTCAAATATTAAGTTTTAGAAAAGTGAAACAACCTGGGAACTGTATCCCTTGGACTCAGAAGTCGTATGGGAATTAGGGCTTGGAGCAATATTACAGCTCAGGTAACATACAGCTGAGAATCAGATCATTCCTTTACTATCAAGACAACCTACGTGTAGGAATATTGTTATTTGTAGAAATGAAATACACTTGGAGCAACCACAATATTGAGAAAATAGAGTGCGCAGTTTCCCCCCCAACTGGAGTTCTGTGTGAGTGGAATGGAGGATTATATTGTATGAGTATAATGCATTTCTGTTTTTATTTCCTCTATACGTTTCATGAACTGCCTCTTGTGAAGTTCATGTGCAGTAACTTAACAGTTGTGTTGCATTTTGGTTGCATTGTGATAGAACCTGCATGTAAATGGAAGAAAATAATGGAAAAACACTGGAAATCCTGTATTAACAGTAGGGAACTTGAGGATTACAATGTCTATTTCACTCTAAAGGCTAAAGCACTCCGAAACAACTCTAAGCAAGAAAACAAATGGAACAGTAACCATAAGAACAAAAGACACTCTCATCCTGGTTTTCCTTAGACCCGAGCCTCTCCTCACAGACACACTAATCTGCTTATCCCTTCCTTACCCCATCTGCTATTCCTTTTTTGCTCCCTCCACGACTCTGACTGTCAAGCGATTTGTTACCCCCTTACTCTGACCATTCTGCCAATCTGCCCCTTATTGCTTGTGATGGTCATGGGCTGGCTTTCCTTCTCTTTGTCTCCCCTCAGCCCTCCTTTGATAAACTCAGCACAATAACCCCTTAGGCCTATCACATTGCTGCATGCAGGAAAATTTTCCTTTTATGACAATGAGAGGGCCAGAAGAATGCGTAATGTCATAAAAGAAAAATATATTTTACATGCTTGTAATTTTATTGCATAAAGTCTGAGAGTAATATCTAAATTAGATGCAATGAAATATGGTTCTATGAATGTAGTGGCAAATAATTTGGACATGCTCTGTATTGTAAAACTGGTTTAAATGATGATCACCATCAGTTTTTGTACCTGTACTGAAGGTTTGGGTGGTGCGGCTATTTTTTGGTATCATGATGCCATTTCTATATACTAGCATCCGAGTCACTTGCTTCTTAAGTTTTAACTAAGCTTCTTGTTTTTCCCCTCTACTATAGGAGGCTTGGGGAAAGAGTCATTTCCTCTTCACCTATTGCAAAGAGACATGAGACCAATGTCCTTGAAACACAAGATGGGATCACATTTTTTATCACTGGTTTCATAAACAAGTCGCGCACAAATGAAAATGGCTTTTCATTTGAGGTATGCAGAATTTTGTTTGAAATTTCGTGTTACTTTCACCAGATAATAGACTGTTAACTTTACAATTTTTAATGTCATTGTGGGCATGATGTCCAGATAAATGTTTAATTTTGTTTTAATCAGTTTCTTTGAATGATATCATGATATGTAAACTGTAATAAATATATTAGTTAGTTAGTTAGGGGGTTAGTTGTATTGGTTTGTTAGTTAGGGAGGTTAGTTAGTTAGTTAGTTGTTAATAACCAATGGTAATTAGTTGGGACTAGTAGGTCTAAAGGTATTGCCTATATAAGGCATACAACTATCCATTGTATCTCTATGCTTTTATGTTGAATGATGATTCGTGATCAATGAAGATGCACAGTGATGTGATTCTGTGTATTCTCTCTTCCCCTTTCTCTTTCTCTTCTCAAACCCTCTATATTTCTACAACTATCCTATCATATCAACATGGGGCTAGTATTCAGGCTTTACTTGTTAGCATAACAGTATCTTTATCTGTTGCCTAAAATCTTTAATGTATAATTTTAATCCTTCCCATGCAGAGAATACCATGACTTTCTAACTCCAAGGGTTAAGACCAACCTTTTCTCAGGGAGAGATTTACTTTCTTGATTTTAGCCATAAGGCACCCTATCTTCTATGAGTTTAGACCTAACTTTTCTCAGGAAGATGCCCTAACTGGATCCTTGCCAATTATATTGTACCCTGTCATCTGTAAGTTATGGAATATACGCAGTTTTTGCAGATGCAAAGCCTGGGGGTCACTACAATTTTTGAACATGCATATAGTTATATCAGGGTTATCTGTGAGTGCAACATGATGAGATAATGGTCATTTTCTTGGGACAAAGATAATGTTCATTTAACAAAGGGTTAACACAATCTTTGGTCCTTTAAGTTTGTCCTTATTTTGGTTTTTGTTCCTCAAGTTTCAAACCATAGGTTTTCGTCCCTCTTTCGTTCTGTTTAAAACATTAGTCCTTATAATTGAACAAAAACCTAGACCAACCAAAACCTATGGTTTGAAATTTGAGGGAGCAAAACCAAAATGAGGGCAAATTTAAGGAACCAAAGATTGTATTAACCCTTTGACAAATGAAAAACTGCCTAGAGTTGGTTGTCAGTGCTACTGAATGAGATAATGCTCATTTGACAAATGAATAACTACTACTTGTCTACGCTAATGCTAAAAGACGGTTCTAGTGGGGGATTGTTACATTTGTAAGACTTATGGATTTTTAACAATGGTATGAGTAATTTGTTTGCTTTTGTCTTGTTCTTATCAGATGTTTTGGATCTGTTGCTACTTGCAAATTTGTGGATTCTCGTCTTTGGTGTTGAATTTTATAGATAATTTTAAAAGAGAAGACAATTTTGTAATGGCTTCCCAAATGTATATTCTAAGTCAAGGGGTTGAATCAGGGGGAACAGTGAGAACAGTTGCCTGTTCTGCTAGTGGGACGCTCTGATGGTTTAAAAAGAACCTGAGCTTCTTAGTATAGGGAAACATGAGTCAATGTTGAAATCATGAGAAGTTACTGCTTTTCAGGTTAAGAGGTTCTTGTCTCCATTTATCATTAGATTTTTGTGTGTGAATGTTATGGAATTTCACGGTTTGTTTTTGTTTTAATTTCTGTACTATACCCAAAAAATAAGTTTCTATACAGCTTAGAGCTATTTTGTGATGCAATCTAGTTAATTACAATATCTAGATGAATTCTGCTCATAGTATATTTTTTCTAGGGCTGAGAAACAAAATGGGTTAGTCAGTTAACCTTGTTCAGGGCAACGGGTTTTTTTGGTTTGTGAATTGAATATTTTGTTCCTACCTTTCAATTCTGGTCACTGGGAACTGGAGTTTTCAACCGTCTACATGCTATAGAATAAAAGCTAATTGTGAGATGTTCAACGATTTTTTATCAATATTGCCCGGATAATTTCCTCTGATCCTTCAAACTCATTGCAGGTATGCAGACGGTTCCTGTTAGGATTTCCACATGACTGGGAAGAGTACCTGTGCTATGGTGTTGGCGAACAACATGACAATGGGAACACTGGGCTTGATGATTCAAGTACCTGTCCACTGAAGAATGTCAGCGAGATTGCGGATTCTTTAACCAATAAAGGAGATCTGAATTGTTCTCTGCTGCTGAAGAAATTGTTAAATGATTCAGTTGGAACATCGCCACTGAATGTTTCTGAGCAATCTGAGCCTGGTTGTAACAGGGAACCTAACATTAGAATGAACACCAAGGAATGCCAAGGTACAGAGGATACAAATCTTGGGACATCTAATGTACAAGTTGACCAGATGCACAATATTGAAAATGTCGGTTCAGATGTTATATTTGAAGCACAAGGTGAAAATCCAAACGCTGGTATTCAATCTGGGATGAATATGAATTCCCTCAAGTCAAGTGAAGGCCAAGGTACAGAGGATACAAATCTTGGGACATCTAATGTACAAGTTGACCAGATGCACAATATTGAAAATGTCGGTTCAGATGTTATATTTGAAGCACAAGGTGAAAATCCAAACGCTGGTATTCAATCTGGGATGAATATGAATTCCCTCAAGTCAAGTGAAGGCCAAGGTATAGAGGATACAAATCTTGGGACATCTAATGTACAAGTTGACCAGATGCACAATATTGAAAATGTCGGTTCAGATGTTATATTTGAAGCACAAGGTGAAAATCCAAACGCTGGTCTTCAATCTGGGATGAATATGAATTCCCTCAAGTCAAGTGAAGGCCTTCTTGTTAAAGAAACCGATAAAACGCCAGATTCCTTGGAGAAAAAGAAAAGTAACGGTAGATCAAGTGTTCATAAGCAGAAGAAATCAGAGGATATTACTAAACTCTACTCTAGAAGGATAACCAGAAGCATTTCTAAAATGAGTCATCCAGCTAGAGGATCTCCAATTCCAAGCAATTCTAATGTACAAGATGATGACCAGATGTACAATATTGAAAATGGCGTCTCAGCTGTTACACTTGAAGCACAAGGTGAAGATGTAAATCAGGGTCTTCAATCTAGGATGAATATAAATTCCCTCAAATCAAAAAGTGAAGGTCTTGCTGGAAAAAGAACCTATAGAAGCCCAGATTCCTCAGAGAAAAAGGAAAAGTGCCCTAGATCATCAAGTGTTCGCAAGCAAAAGAAATCAGAGGATGTTGTTGACTTCAGCCTTAGGAGGATAACTAGAAGCATTTCTAATTTGAACAAGTAGGAGGGTTTTCTTGGTGTGTATTTTGGAGGCAACAACGTTTAATGTTAAGAGTTCATTTGATTTGTCATGTAGTAAGTATTCATTTCATTTCTTAGCTCCCCAAAGAGGGTCTTATTGTGCCTTGTCCATGGTGATCATTATATTTTCACTCCTACATCTATAATTTTGGGATTTTTTTTTTTAAAATTATTTAAAAAGTTATACATAATTCTTTTAATCATTGTGTAAAGTGCAAAGGTGTAAATTTAGCAATAAACAACTTTTTCTATGAGCACTCATAAAAATTAACTATTTTCTAGTGTAAAAGTAGACATGAACAATTTAAAATAATAGAAATAGAAGACTATTGTTGGAACCACAGTATAAAAAGTAATGTAAGTTAAAGTATCTTTAATAGTGATGTTACATCCATTTTCAAATACATTGTTTATGCCTACTTTTACATCTGAAAATAGCCAACTCTTAATGAGCGCCTAAAGCGAAATTGTTAATTGTTAAATTCACATCTTTGCCCATGTATAAATAAAGCTTTTTTAAAAAGCCGGCCCAAAAAAAAACTTTTTAAAAAATTATTGCTTAGTAAGTTTATGATATTTTATTTAAATCATTGTAATTGTATAACATTTTATAACGAGGATATGGATTTTAATTACATTATATTTTATTATTTTATTAGGAAAAACATTTGATCACAGTTTGGATTAACTTATATTAAGTTATTTTACTCTGTATAAGGTAATTATATTATGAATTTTGTCTCGTATAAGATGGCTATTTTTCCTGAGCTATTCCAAAAATCTCATTAATCATGATCTCACAAAAACCTAAAGCCATCTGGGCCACCTGAGACAACCCAAACTGAATAGTTTGGGCTTAAGAAAATTTCTACAACAAATTCCACAAAAGACCCAAACTCTACCCCAACAAAACATTTCAAATCACAACCATGTCTGGAATCGGATTTCCTCATAAGCAGCAACCTCAGAATCGCTCAGTATCCCATTAGCACCGTCCGTTGGAGAGAGAAATTGAAAAGCTCAAATCTCAATGAGGCAAAAAAAAAAAAAAAACTGCGCGCGGTTTTTTAAAAAATAGATCTGCACCGTTGGATCAATTTTTGGACGGATAAGATCGAAAGATACTGAGGGATACTGAGGGTTCCGCTTCTGAGGAAATCCGGATCCCCATGTCCTATTTAGGACCTGTTTGGGATGACATCAAAAAAAGGAAAAAGCTCAATGGTAGTATAAACATGATTTTTGTGTGTTTTAGAAAGCTTCAATATTTGATGGACTAGTTGAAGCTCATTGTTGGAGCTTCTACTCCGATCAGAATGATTTCTCTAAAAAGCCCATCACACAATCTCTATACCATCCTTTCTTTCACGCGGTTTCCTTCAACTTTATCGTACCTAACCAATCATATTTTTCCAATACTCAACTTAACACATGCTTCCGTTTTTTTTTTTTTTATTGTTGAAGCTTCAAAATAAATTATCATTGTATTGCATAATCTCCATATGTAATAATCTCTATCATTCAAACACACTTATTTGTTTGAAGATGATTAATAAACAGTAAGGTGATAATTTGTATTCAAAATATTGTTTAATCATGTTTTGCAAATTGAGATATAATATTGTTTATTCAAAATATTGTGTTGTAATTTTTTTAATGGTAATTTTACTGTTTTTTAAGCAAATTTACATGTAAATTTATTTTTTCTATCTCAAATTATCACATAATAGACAACATATATGTGTGTAGTATTCAATAACATTCATGCTCTTTTCATTCATTTTCCATCTAAACTGACTTTTCAAATGCTATGTCAAACAAGAGCCCATCTAAAAAAAAAAAATCACTTTTATCATTGCTATCCCAAACACAAATCACATCAACAATTTGACTTTAAAAAAAAAAACCCATAAAAAAAGTCCCGTAGAAAAAAAAAACCACTTCTACTATCAATATCTCAAACGAGCCCTAACCTTTGAGGCAAGTTTCTATGACCAATATGAATCTAACGAAAAGGCCAAGCTAGCCAAAATATGACTACCTCAGGGCCTAAAGCTGCCCATATTATGATAAAGGTGAAGAAAATCAGTTCATAGGTTAAAGACATTGACCATATATAGTAAAGTGCATAACAAGCCATGGCATTTCCCTCTTCCTCCTTTTCAACTATGAGGTCCAACCAATACTGAAAGAAGAAGGAGCCACTGAACCAAGAAAAGAACATTGTGGCGTTCCATTTCCCAAACATTCAAATCATAAATTAATATTGTGGCGTCCCAAACATTGTGGCGTTCCTCTTCCTCCTTTTGGCTAATGCATTGTCCATATGATTTTCTCTCTTGTGAAAATTCTCCAACATATTAACTTCGATGTTTAACATTCAAAATCACAATTTCATAAGGCATTACCGTGATTTGGGAAAAAAAAAGTTGAGATTTGAAATAATGTGCATATTTCATTATCCTTCTTGGAAAACTTAATCTCATTCATGAGATTCATATCAATGACATATTTTCTACATGAAGTTTATTTATAAATTTTCATTGATCACAGAAAAACATAAACTTATCATGATTCTTGGTAATTGGTATTATTTTCTTGTTACCATTTTTTCGTAGTAACTTGAATTAATTGGATAAAATTATGTTTTGGTCTTTGTTGATTTAATATAATCTTTGCTCAAATAACATATGGTTTAATCATAGAAGAGCATAAGAGTTGTTATATCTAATATTATGTGGACCCAAGAGAAGTTGGGTACCAAAGAGCATGTATTTATATTTTGCAGAATTTGGTTAAATCTCTTTGTTGTCATATCCAAAAATAGAGGTTAACAGTGTAGGGATCAATGGCAAATTCAACTTGAGTGACCAGGAAGTGATGTGCAAAAGTGTGAAGGAATGGAGACATATCACTCAAGAGACATCAAGTGACTAGGTGGTGACAAGTAGCCTAATGTTCTAATCAATTCATCATGCTACTCGCCATTGTTCTTTCTTTCTTTTCTTTTCTTTTTTTTTTTTTTATCATTTTTCCTTTTTAAATATTTTGAAAAAAAAATATATATATCCAACAGTTTTTAGAAAAATATCATCATGAAATAAAAATAAATAAATGTTCTTATACTGTTCATTTTTAACAACCATCATAAAAGAACAACCATCAGTAACTCTTACGAACAATCAATCTTAGGAAAATTAAAAACGGTTATTAAAAACCAACCATCACCTTTTATATAAAGGTCCAAAAAATGAACTCCACTTCCATTCCAACTTCTCATAGCCAACATCTTCACCAAACTTATGAATAAACGCAAGAGAACTACTAGCTTATCATCTTGCGACAAACCGAAAGATGAACTCCCTCCACCAACAAGCATGGAAGGGCTCATCCACACGACCTACGAGCTCCATCATATGATCTAGGTTTACCTGTGAGAGCAAGGATGCATGGACCAATGTTTGATGGAACTTACCACTCTTGTTTGCTATTTGAACAAGAAGATGGACAAGTTACTGGAGAAGGAAGAATGTAATGATGCATCATAATCTTAAAACATCTCCATAACTTTTATTTTTCATTTGGTTATAAATTTGTTTAAAAACAACAGTGAAATACATAACGATTATTAAGTAAAACCCATCACTTATTAGAATACCATATAAAAAAGTGAAATACATAACTGTTTGTCAAAATCCTCTCATAGCAAGTGAACCAATTGAACAGGTAATAAAAAATAAGTAGAGTTATCGTCTCACAAAGACTGTTAATACCAAGTATGAAGCCAGTTTCTGTAACGCTCATCCTAAATGCGCCTTTATTTATTAGAGTTATAGCGCACAGGCATCGAAATAATTTGGACAACTTAATTGCGGAATAAAACTTTCATAAAATAACTTAGTTTGAAAACATGAGGATAAAATTTTCGCGATTCAAATCTATCCCATAGGGAGTCTTAATACAATAATCCAAGAATAGGCAAATGATAAACGTTAATTATAGTCCAACTACTTATATTATCACAAAATATCCCTTCTGTTGTATCCCTTACAGCTGCGTCTTTCCTCTTGAACCCGATCCACTACCTGTTTCTTTCATGCAGTCTGGAGTTCAAATGAATGAACCCCATGGGTAACAGTTAATCTCATATGCAAGTATGAAAGATAAATGACAGTATAACACATGTATAAGCATAGAATAATTCAAAATAAACAAGTTGCACAGAAACCGCAGTTATCGGCCAAGGACCGCAGCCCTTTGGAACACACAGCTCCATTTTAAGACACGCAGCCCTATGAGACACGCAACCTCAATCCATAGCTAGGATACACACATGCAAAGTTATCTAGCAACCATGATCAGTCATACATGCAATACATACATACAAGCTAATAAGATAACAGTTACCCACCTCTAGCTTGAATCCTTAACTTTGTCCTGTAGGTGTTGGGATCGGTTGAGGTGTCAAAGTATGCCTATAAACGTTATTCATTGTCATTAGTCACTTCTTGCGTCGCAAAGCAACTAACTACATGAATTATTTTAGAGGGGTAAAAGTGGTTATCAACCCCTAAAATAATAATACCCTTTTTAATAAATAATAATATTTATTCCTTTTCCTAATAATAATAATATTTATTTATTATTATTATTATTTTTTTGTAATCATTTCTCTAAGTCGAGGGGGTTCTGGGTTGAGGGGTTTCGAGTTAGGGTTGCTAGGATGGGATGCTGGGATCTAGAATAAGGTACTGAGATCTGAGGTAGTATTGCCGGGATGGGGTGCTGAGGTCCGGGGCAGTGTTGCTGGGATGTGGTGCTGAGGTCCAGGATAGTGTTGCTAGGATAGGGTATAACAATGAATCCGGTTTTATAATATATAACAACGACTTCCTTCATTCCTTTTCCTTCTATGGTCACAGCAATATCATCATATATAAATGACAGTCAAGTTTTTTGATGTTTCTTATACAGAGCAGTGATGCATTTATATATCTATGCTTATGGCAACAACTTTCTTATTCCTTTTCCCCAAAGCATCCAGGCACATATATAAATCAAAACAATGACTCCCCCCTTTCCTTTACTTTCATATATACATCAATCTATATATATGCATAAGTAGCTGCAGATATGTTTAGCTTAATGGCTTACCTTGTTAGTCCTTTCCAAGATGCCAAAGCTTGCTGCTTCTCAACTCCACCCAACCTCTGTTTTCTAGACCAAGAACAGGGCAACAAGTTCCTAACTTCCTCTCTTGCGCTCACATTCTCAACTTTTGTCAAACTCTCTCTCTCTTCCTCTCTCGTTATTGCTTTCTTTCCTTTGGTGTAAGGAGTTGAATGAGAACCATTAAGCCATATATATAAGGACCTAAGAGTCCCGTGCAAATGAAGAAGAAAAATGGTGATAATTAAGAGGCATGAGGGGGTCTGCTGCTGCAAGCGCGTGATCCGCTGGAAAAATATGGTGTCTCTAGTTTTTGCGTGAACTGAGAGTGAGATAATCATGATGGTTGATTTACTGACTATAATCAGCACCTCTTATGTGATTAGGCCGAAGTGTGCAAGTAAAGAAAAAGGGAAAAACATATTTAATAACCTTTGCCTCTGCTATTGAGTTTTGGTGCAAGACATCATGGGTTGGTTTGATTTAATGGATTGGGGTATTGCTTGGGCTTTTATTTGCTGCTATTTGATACACATAGGGCCAAATGAGATTAAATGGTTTGGGCTTAGGTTCTACTTGGGTTTTATTCCAAAGTTTTCTCTTGGAATTTATTTCCTTGATTTTATTTCCAAATTATCACAAGGAAAATAAATTATTAATCCACATAACTATTTAATGCCAATATTTCATAAATAATCTTCATACATTCTTCAAACTTAAGAAATCCCAAAATTTGGGATGTTATAGTTTCCTTATGAAAGTTGTGTGCTAAGAATAGAGTTGTTGTTTGTTTGTCAATTACTAATGGCAAATAAAAGCAAATAAGTAATCAGAAGTCGGTTGAGAGATATCAAATTTAAAATAGGCAGAGTTTGAATTTCATCCTAAGTCACATTAATCCCCCGCTTTTCATGTGACGCATTGCTATAGCAAAATATCTATCGTAACGTTATTTAGTTAACCTACCACTAACCTATACAAAAGCTTCCGCATTCTATAAGTACACTCCTTGCTATACTTCTCCCATATTTCTATGGCGATTTTCTAGTTTAGAGTATCAATTTAACATAGGTGTATTGGCTATGTGAGGTATACTCATTTCTGTAGCTTACAGTTTAAATCGAGCCTTGCACAAGCTTGCCTAGCACACACTATTCAATAGAGGTATAACCTTGACTCCTTTCCAATAAGCCGAGGCCACTAATCTAGCCTCTTAGCAGCCAACTAACATACAAGACGTTAAGTCACAATTAAACAAACTGAATTTATTGAATTGAAAGCTTAGCAAACTATGCTCATTCTACAACTTAGAAATCTATCCTTACTCAGCCAACAGGAATTAGTTCATGACTGATGAGGGAAACACAATACAGATTACGGAAAAACAACCCATGGAAAGATTAAAGAAAGAAAGTAAAAATAGAGAAGCTCATCGGAGTGATCGACGACGTAGAAAACATCTTGTCACACGACTTCTCTACATCTTTTACAACCCCCGTCTAACTTCGAGAAAGGATTGGGTCTTTTCTATAGCTCTCTATTGATGAATCTCGATCTCTCGACATGAGTCAGGCCGGATTGAAATTATACTGGCTCTCTAACTCTTCACGACTTCTAAGACCTTTTTAGGTTTAGCCGCGCTTTCCTCTTATAGCTAGGTCTTCCACGTTATACATCTAGTGAGCTAGGCCTTCCAAATCTGTTAGGCCCAACTCCTAAGATTTGGTTGATTGATCCTCTTTAATTCTGCGAGATTCTACAAATCTTCTATTGGATTCTACACAACTTCTATTTTCGTCTTCGTCAATTCAACCGCTGTCTAAATGTCCAACTTGATGACTTGTATATAATTCCTAGAAAAACCCTCGAGGAAAGATCAGCGTAAAGTAGCGCATAACTCTGCATCACTTATGATGCTACAACATTGTGGTTTCATCGTCTTGCTAGCGCAAAATAAAGATACTCTATTCTGTAGCATTATATCAGCTTTATTATGCACTTTCACAGTAAATCAAAATGTAGCCCTTTTTCTTCTGTATATGTGTAGAATAATATGGAGAATGCAACAATTTACTAAATCTATCCTCTGTTTCCCTATGTGAATGAATTCCAACATATTTTATCAAGTAGAACACAACTAAGTTCATAATTACCATACAAAACAGCCATAACACACAGGGAATACATAGCAAAAATATGACTCATCAATAACGATTATTAACAAAGAACCATGATAAATGTAAACAAATAAATAACAGTTCTTTCAGGCGAACCATAATGTAAAGTCTAAGTCACAATAACCCAAAAAACCCTACCATTTCTTTTCTAGTTAAACATTTGAAACAAAATACACTTGACACCTAGTCTGTTTGAACAAACCCACCAACATCTTAACCCTACAACTCTTGTTGTCTTTTTCGGTCATCGGGTGTCATTTTCAGTCAAATCCCACCATAAAAAGATTTCATACGACTTCTCAGTGACAACCGCGCTAGTGAATGCACTTGAACCTTATCTCAGCGACTACCACGTGAGTTGTTTTCATTCGTGAGCCCTAGCCGATTAGGCTGCATTTGTGAAGTCGCGCTGCGATAAAGCATCCAAGGTGACATTAAATTGCTTAGTGAAGTTATGTTTTTTATAAATACATTTTATTCTGATTGAAGGTTCCTTAAATTGCTTTTGTAAATTTATATTTTTTTTGGAAACCCTAGTATTATTCTAATCGAAGGTTCATTTCCTGCTACAGGAAGTTGTCAACCCATTTCTTTGATTCACAATTTATTCTCTCTTGACCTTTTTTGATGTGGTTTCTAGAGATATAGATCCCTAAGAAAATACCTTTCCTTTTTTGGAAGTATCCATATCTCTGAAAGTCACTTTGAAAAGATCAAAAGGGATGTGATGAATAAACTAGTTCAGTTGTACCAAGACACAATAAAGCATTCAAGGTAACACTAAATTGCTTTTGTGAGTTATGTTTTTTTGGAAACCATAATATTGCTCTGATAGAAGGTTCCTTTCATGTTACAAGAAGTTGTCAACTCATTGCTTTCATTAACGATTCTTACTCTATTGATCATTTTTTAAGTCACTTCAGGAGATATGGATTCCTAAGAAAATACCCCATTTCTTGGAAGTATCCATATCTTCAAAAGTGACTTAGAAAAGATCAATAGGTATGTGAAGAATAAACTAGTTCAGTTGTATCAAAATGCGATAAAGTATTCAAGGTGACATTAAATTGCTTATGTGAAGTTATGTTTTTTCGGAAACCCTTTGTTGCTTTGATTGAATGTTCTTCTCCTATTTTTGTATTGAGAAGGTGGCACCAAGTTAAGAGCTATGAAATTGAATATTGTGATTAGTCCTAGACTCTTTAATATGAAAGTTTATGAGCTACTTGGTTTTGACTCTATCTAATAGAGTAGTACTTCCCACATCGGGTAGCCATGCAATATGGGATGGATTAAGATTTTCTAGGCTTTATAGCTTGAATCAATCTCACTCTTGTCTTGTATATCTCATAATATAAGTGTTCATCACCTATAACTTGTGTCTCATCAGCAATTAAACTAGAAAACCAATGGGTTGGTGAAAAAAAACATGAATATCATCCTTATATAGGAAAAAAACAAGAATATCATCAGCAATTAATATAGATATTCATAGGCTTTTTCCCTAATCCATTGCTTTTCAGGGTAAAATCCAATGAAGAGACACAATTTATAGGTAAATAGTTGCCATTGATTCTCCCCACAAAGCCTAGAATGTCTTGATCTATCTCATATTACATAGAAACTCAATGTAGGAGGTACGGTTTCTATTATATACAGTCTAGTCTAATTAGCTTAGAAACTCTCACTTGAAGAGTCTCACAACCATACATCAAGGTTATTATACAAAAGCCGTCATGTATTATAAAAGTTCACGATTCTTAATTAAGAACCGTTATCCTTATACTAAATACGCAACAGTTGTCTACATGAAACCATTATTTAGTGTTATTAAAATTCACAGTTCTTACAAAAAGAACCGTTGATTTTTGTTAATTAATAAATTACAGTTTTCAAAATGAGACCGTTATGTATCATGTAACCATTATTATATATTATGATGGTTTTTCATGTGTGCCCGTCAATTATTATCATAGCAATGTAGATATCATAGCCTCACCAAGCCTTAACATATAACGGGTGTTATCTGATAACCATTATAATAGGTCAAGAATAAATAACGGTTAAGAATCGTAATTTATCTACGCAGAGCAAATATAGCGTCCGCATATATGACGGCTCAGAACCGTGAAGTATGGCAATTAATAACCGTCATGTATCATGATTTCTATAGTAGTGCATGTAATCATTGACTATATGATGGAGGTCATAGTTCATGTGGATTACCCCTTCAATCCATGTCAGTGAATGACGATCATCTTTTGGTTTTACCCCAAATAGATCAAAAGAACTAGAAGATCTCTTGTGTTTGTCCATGATATTGATGAAGAACAAAATTCAAAAGTTGGATATGGGAAGTTGGAATAGAAGTGAATGGATAAATGGAGTTCATTTTTCAGACATTTAAATAGAAAGGATTTTGTGGATTATCTTACTGTCGAATCTGTCCTTTAGTATTATATTAAAGATAATTTCTTGTTAATTAAATAGAAGTGGAATGGAAAGGGTTTCGTAGGTTATTTAGCAGAATGTGGCATTTAGAATGGAAAGGTTACGTTATAGAGTCAAACATATCCTTATAAATTTCCACGATTAACATAAGTAATGGTTTTTTTGCTAATAACTGTGAATGTTCCTTTAATCAGTAATGATTGTTTACTAATAACCGTGTAGTTTAGTTGTTTTTCTAAAAATATTTTTGGGCTACATTACCCTAACAATTATTTTTTTAATATTCAAAAAATAAAAATAAAAACAATAGCAGTTTTCGGTCATCACCACTATTGTTTTTAATATCTTTAATATAATATTTTTATATTTAAATTAAAAATAAACTAAACAAAATCAGTCTCTTCTCCAAACTACATTTGATTCTCCAAAGAGAAAAGCTACTCTGTGTGTGCTTCAAGATAAGGAAAAAGAACTCATCCTTTGTTGGGACAATTGATACAGCTAAAGAGAGAAATCAACTAAATTCATTCACAGAGCAATAGTGGAAAGCACAGTACAGTATGTATATTCCTTGCCTATGCCACGTCACTGCCTATTTCTCTTTCTTCTAACTAACTCCCGAGCACTATTGATCACTATCACCTACTATTTATTTACTATAAGGTCCTTAGTAGGAATTACATATAACAATACTCCCCCCTAAAAAGAATCCTTGTCCACAAGGATGACATTAGTGGGATCAGCAATAGTATGGAAAGAAGGGAACTGGGTCTGGATGACAGAGAGGTCCTCCAAGGTGGCATCTTCAGGTTGAGTAAGGTTCCAGCGGATCAATACTTGAGTAACAGGAAGATTGCTGCGGCGGACACTCTTGCGATCCAAAATAGCAGCAGGTTCAAGAGCAAACTGACCATGGTCATCAACTGATGGTAGGGACGGATTGACAGATTCATCTGGTCCCACATGTTGCTTAAGGAGGAAAACATGGAACACGAGATGAATCCGTGTAGTAGAGGGCAGCTCCAGCTCATAAGCAATAGCACCAATTTTTTTCAAGACTTTGAAGGGCCCAAAGTAATGGGCAGCCAGCTTGTGAAGGGAAGAATTGTTCAGCAAATTCCTCCTAAAGGGATGTAACTTGAGATAAACCATGTCGCCGAGAGAAAAATGACATTCAGACCGATGCTTATTAGCTTGCTGGACCATTCGATGCTGGGCACGCAATAAATGGCTCTTAAGATGTTGCAAAACCAGTTCTCTAGACAAGCAAGTGCGGTCAACCAGATCATTAGGAGAATCACCAGCAATGTAAGGTTGATGAACCGGGGGAGACACCCCATAAACAACTTCGAATGGTGTCATACCAATTGCTGAATGGTAAGTCGTATTATACCATAATTCAGTGAGAGCTAACCACTTAACCCATTGTTTAGGAAAGTCCCCTATCATACAACGGATATAGCACTCCAAACAGCGATTAAGAACTTCCGTTTGGCCATCCGTTTGAGGATGGTAGGACGAAGAGTAGAGGAGATTCATACCATATAAACGGAACAGCTCCTTCCAAAATTTTCCACAAAAAATGGAGTCTCGGTCTGTGACAATAGTCTTAGGGAAGCCATGTAATTTCACAACATTATCCATGAAAATATGGGCCACGTCAACAGCTGTAAAAGGGTGTTTTAAAGCCATGAAATGAGAGGCTTTGGACAGCCGATCAACTACAACCAAGATGGTGGTTTTAGAATAAGACTTAGGAAGACCACTGATAAAATCCATATATAATTCAAACCAAATGTGGTCCGGAATGGGGAGTGGTTGAATCAGTCTTGGGGATGCTATTAGTTCAGGCTTGAAACGTTGACAAGTAGTGCATTCGCGCACAAAATTACAAACATCCTTCTCCAAGCCCTTCCAATAAAAAACTGCAGCAAGGCGTTTAAAGGTAGAGTGAATACCTGAGTGCCCACCAATGCCGTCCGCATGGAAATAAGTAAGAAGATCCTGGCGAAGACCTTTATCAGCTGCTACAACAAGTTTCCCTTTGCGTTTCAATAACTGATGTTGCCAAACAAAGTTGGAATGAGAGGTGAGGTCAGTCTCCAAATCAGTAATGAGCTTCTGTAAAGAAGGATCAGTCAGCCAAGAATCACGAACGCGATCATAAAGGGGAGATACAGGGGCAAAAACAGTGAAACACAAGCTGTCTTGACTCTCAGGCTTGCGAGATAACGCACCAGCGACCACATTATCACTTCCCTTACGGTACAAAATTTCATAGTGCAAACCCCATAAATTATGCAACCATTTAAATTGCGCTTCATTCAAATCCCGCTGTTCTAACAAGTGCTTGAGGGGTAAATGATCCGTGTGAATGAAAAACTTGCGACCGCCCAAGTAGGAACGCCATTGTTTGACAGCAAACAAAATAGCAAGTATTTCCCTCTCATATGTAGACAACAACCGCTTAGTTGGAGCCAAGGTTTTGCTTGCATAGGCCAAGGGGTGGCCATTTTGAGATAGGACAGCCCCCAACCCAGATCCAGAGGCATCCGTTTCAATAGCAAAAGTGTCATTGAAGTTTGGCAAGGCGAGAACCGGGGGTGACATCATAACATCTTTGAGGGTCTGGAAAGCAATGGCTGCACCTTCGGTCCACACAAACTTCTCATTCTTTCGTAGCAAATCAGTCAAGGGTCTACTAATTGATCCGAAATGTCGAATAAAACGACGATAATACCCCGTAAGACCAAGGAAACTCCTTAATTCTCGAAGGGAAGATGGAACCGGCCAAGAAGAGATAGCCTCCAATTTTTTTTGGGTCTGCTTGAACACCTTGGGCAGAGATGACATGTCCCAAATAATCAAGTAGTATCAGCAAATACACATTTAGAAAGTTTAGCAACCAGTTGTTGTTGTCTCAAAACTGAAAGTGTAGTATCCAGGTGGTGGAGATGGGAGTGCTAATCCTTACTATACACAAGAATATCATCAAAAAATACCAGAATAAATTTACGTAAGAAAGGTTTAAAAAAAAATTCATGAGACCTTGAAAGGTGGCTAGGGTGTTGGTGAGACCGAAAGGCATAACTACAAACTCATATAGCCCTTCATGAGTCCGGAAAACTGTTTTAGCAATGTCATCTTTGCATATGCGAATTTGGTGGTACCCCACTCGCAAATCCAGTTTAGAGAAGAAGGTTGCGCCTGTTAGCTCATCCAATAATTCATCAATAACAGGGATTGGAAACTTGTTCTTGACGGTAGTTTCATTTAACTTGCGGTAATCCACACAGAATCGCCAAGTCCCATCTTTCTTTTGAACTAATACGACTGGGGCAGTAAAGGCACTTGAACTTTCACGAATAATGCCATTATTGACCATCTGTTGTATTTGGTTCTCAATTTCTGTTTTCTGAACAGGCCCATACCTATATGGTCGACAACTGATTGGGGTTGAATCTTTCAAAGGAATGGAGTGATCACAAGTGCGCTGTGGAGGCAACTTTGTAGGCTCTTTAAAGACATCATCAAATAGATCCAGGAGAGATTGCAACACAAATTGTTGCTCACTGGTTAAAACAGAGTCATCCGCCAGGCGTAATTGCAGTTGAGATGGTGCTTGAATGAGATATAACTTATTAGCTACAACAAATTCCCTCAAAGCTAAGACCTCTTCTGAGCATAAATGAGTTCCTGTATTCAACCCTTGTATTGCCATATGTTGGCCATTCAAATGAAACTCAAAGAGCTGGGACCCCATATCCATTGAAAATCGCCCCAAAATTTTAAGCCAGTCAATGCCCAATATGGCGTCATACCCCCTATCTTCATTACCAGGAAATCCGAACAGAAAATTGAACCCCCAAGTTCCCAACTCAGCTGAGGGAAATGTTTGGAGATACTCACCTGACGATTATCTGCAACGGACATACGAATAGGTGCTCGCTCACATACTTTCAGTTTGAGCCGACGAGCCATAGAAGCATCAATAATGTTATGGGTGCTGCCCGTGTCAACCAGAACAATAAGTTTCTGATTCTTGATGCGGAGTCGGAGTTTCATGGTCGAAGTATGGACACAACCCTATATAGCATTAATACTCCCCTCGACGAGTCCTTGAGTGTCACCCAGCGCATCCTCAAATTGTTCCTTATCATCATCAATCACGAGCATATACAGATGGGAAGCCTTACACCGATGAGAAGACGATTTTCTCAGGGCACCAATAGCAGAGTCCCTGGCGACGCCACTCATCCATATCCTTTTTAGATAAATTCCGAGTAGGTCTCGAAAAGGAGCCTGAAGAGTGGGTGGCAGATTGAGGTTGTGTGGAGCCAGAGGGAAGAGTTGGGAGACCTGGTTTAGTGAAGGGAGTCTGCGACCTCTGGAAGTCCAGTGAATGAGAGGAGAGTGGCCCAGACTTAGAGCCCATACTGTAGCTGCTTTTGACCCAAAATCCTGCGCACGAGTGGAGGACCCGGGGGTTGAAAACCAGCGATCACGGTGTGGCGCATGTTCATGGAGGGTCCGAATTGATGCTTCCTGTAATCGGGCGGAACAGGTGGCGCTGGCCAACGAAAGAGGAGTGAAGTTTAGAACAAACTGACGAATGTCAGAGCGGAGACCACCAATAAACAAATTCACAGAGACGGCCTCCGGAATATCCACATTCGATAGCAACTCATCGAATCGACGCTCATAATCAGTAACAGGGCCATCTCCCTGCTGAAGCTTCTTCAAGGCGATCAGTGGGTGTTCTTCTCGGATATCAGTAAATTTATCCTCCATATGCGAAAAATAATCCTCCTAGCTAATGTCAGCGAAGCTCGAATGACGCAGAAACGTTTGATGCCAATGAAGGGCGTGACCTTCGAGATGAATACTCAGGAGACAGAAACGGTGCACAGGTGGTGTTCTGTCAACGTCGGAGGACTGCCGGCAAGGATAAGCCCAACCGCGGAAGTCAGAACCATCGAACTTGGGAAACTCCACACGACTCTGTTTCGTGGGTATGAAATAAGTAGACGTGTGTTGCAGTTGTTGCGATTCATGGAAGGAACCAAATGGAGGAATACGAGGATGTGACACTGAGCTTGAACCACTGTCGCTTCCTCCAGTAGTACTAGTGGAAGGTTGCTTGCCATTGTGGATGGTGGAAGAGGAGGAGAATCAGGTCTCGAGTTTCTGCATTAAGTCATCTAGTCGCGACGCAGTCAGTTTGAGTGTAGCGATGTCGACTGTACTTTGTTCCAAGCGAGTGTGCATTGCGCTGTGGAGCGTCTCAAGGCGGTGCTCCAACTCTCCCAGTCGGTCCTGGGATCTGGTGTCCGGCGGTGCCATGGCCAGACAAATGGCTTTGATATCTTTGATACAACTAAAGAGAGAAATCAACTAAATTCATTCACAGAGCAATAGTGGAAACACAGTACAATATGCATATTCCTTGCCTATGCCACGTCACTGCCGATTTCTCTTTCTTCTAACTAACTCCTAAGCAGGGACGAACAGAGGGGGGGCTAGGGGTGGCCCCCGCCCCCCTAAATGTTTTTTAAAAAAATACATAAACAGACCAAAGCTTAAGTACAACTTTTTGACCCCAAAAAAACTCCATTGCTATACTTTCTTCCCTTCGTTTGCCTTTATATACATATTAAAAAAAGAATATAATAATAAAGGGTGGGGCCCACAACCTTTATTTATCCCCAACCCTAATTGTTTGCCCTTTGCCAAATCTTTCGTCTCTTCTTCTTCTTCCTTTTGCTTGTAGCGTCGTCCGCCATTTTTTTTGGAGATAAACTTTGAGAATCAACAAGTTACTCCATCACTTCTTTTTATTAAATTTTCTTTATAAAATTTATTATATATGATTTTATTTTTCTAACAATACTACTTTTATGCTAATTAGAGAATATTTTAGGGTTAGGATTTTGGGCAAGTTTTGAATTTTGTTAAAAGATGGCTATTGGAATATAGATGATGACTAATAGTTAATTTAATTGGTTTACTTTTGTTACTAATAATATTTTTAAAATCATATTGGTATTTCATTCATGCTCTTCATATATTAGGTTTGTGTCGTATTTCAAGTACTTTTATTTATGATCACTAGTGGAAAAAAGGCTTTTAAGACCGGACAAAAAAGGTACATTAGGACCGGACCCGCGAGCAGTCTTGTTCCAGGCGGTATTAAAAGTCGACCTTTAAGACCGGACTTTTACACGGTCTTAAAGATTTTCTTTAAGACCGGACATTTTAAACCTTCGGTCTTAAAAGTCGTACTAAATAAATCTGAAATATTTTTGGTTCGGTCCTAAAACTCAAACTTTAAGACCGGACAAAAGTCGACCGCTCTTAAAAGATCCAAATATTAAGACCGGACAAATATCAATCCGGTCCTAAAGATAGCGGACTCTAAGACCGGAGGAATAATTACCCGGTCTTAAAAGACTGACTTTCAAGACCGGATTGTTTTAATGGACCGGTCTTAAAGACCAACTTTTAAGACCGGCTTAACACCTTTAAGAGCGGTGTTATATATACATCCGGTCTTAATATTTGAACATTTAAGACCGTATTTTTATTTGCGGTCTAAATTTTCCCGTATTTTTCCCCTGTTTTGTTCTTCCCGATCAATATATATACACAAATCCACCATACAAAACAGCACATAAAAGTCGATATACTTTAAGCTACAAGCTATGAACATGAATAAATTGAATTGGGAAAAAGAATACAAATATTATCCACCATGAGTTATGTGGCCTCTTAATTAAGTCTAAAACAACTAAAGTAATTTATAAAATAAGCTAACATATAACTAATTACAAAGGCAATGAGTTACAATACATGCAAAGACGTAATTCAACATACAAATGTAGTCCAATATATTATTCACCATGCCTTCATTTGATTCCCACCCAACAACGTAACATGCATCCTCTTTTATAACATGCCCCTTTGAAACGGATCCCGCCACAAAAACAAAACAAGAACAAATTCATATTCAATGATGACATTGTTTAATTAAGAACATAGACAAGATATAATAATTGTTAAAACCTTAAAGTTTTCTAAGAATACCGCATATGAATATTAATTACCTTATGAATTGACACTTTTATAAAGTGATATCCTCCCATATCCCTTCTTGATGATCATTTCTTATGCCGGGTTCATTATCCGCTTCATCTTCTTCGTTCATGTCAGGTAGACCCCTTGTAAAAGGAGTACTCTCGGGAAGATCACCATAATTTGAATGACTTTCCTCATCAATATCAATGACCCTCTTTCCTTGGAGAGCTACGGACCACATTTTATTTTCTTGATCGGTGATATAGAACACTTGTTTTGCATGATCTGCCATAATAAAAGGTTCATCTCCAAAACTTCTACTATTGACATCGACTAAAGTGAATCCTAGTCGATCGATCTGAACACCATTATTGACATTAACCCACTTGCATTTGAAGATGAGATATCTAACTTTGACATAGTCCACCTCCCAAATCTCTTCAATAACCCCATAATATGGCATGACTGCCAATTTAGGCCTCTTGTCTTTCGAACTGGAGAAGTGCATAGATTCACCTCTAACATAACACCACCTGTTCGGAGATTTGTGCTCCTATCATCTAGGGACTTCGTGTAAAATGTATAACCATTGATCACATACGAATTCCAACTTATGACATCAAACTCGGGACCACGTGCTAACCATTTCATTGTCTCGAAACACATTCGATCCCTCGACCTTTTGTTTGAACCAGTTTGCAAAAGTTACATTATGCTCCCTAATCAACCTTTGTTCGGTCATTCGATGGTTCTCTTTCCTTACGGCCTCTTTATGTGCGAGATATGCTGGCTTGAACTTCATCAACATTATTCAAGATGTATAAGTGGACTTGTGACAATTCATCACGATCCACACTCTTTACCGAAGCCCCACGTCTACCCCCTTCAGCATGCTGACGTTTTGGAAGCCCAATATGTCTTACTTTGGACAAATAATTTTGACAAAATTCCATGGCCTCTTCAGAAACATATTTCTGAACAATTGATGCTTCAGCGTACGCGTTCTTCACATACCCTTTTAGGAATTTCATAGATCTTTCAATAGGGTACATCCACCGTAAATGGATAGGGCCGCACAACTTTATCTCCCTCACTAGATGAACAATGAGATGAACCATGATGTCAAAAAATGAAGGAACAAAAAGCTTTTCAAGGTGGCACAAGATAAGATATCCTTCATTCTCCAATTCATCCAACTTTTCAATCTTGAAAACTTTACTACAAACCGCATTGAAGAAGAAACAAAGTCTAGTCAAAACGACCCGAAGATCATATTCGGCGATCCCTCGAATAGCTACTGGGAGTAGCTGTTGCATCAAGACATGACAGTCATGAGACTTTTGGCCTACTAATCTCAAGTCCTTCATCGAGACAAGCCTCTTAAAATTTGAAGAATACCCCGAGGGAACTTTTGTGCCATGTAAACACTCACAAAGCTTCGTTTCTCATCCTTAGACAAAGTATGAGAAGCCGGGGACAATAAGTTCTCTTCCCATATGGCCTTGGATGCAAGTCTTCGCGTATTCCCATTGCTTGCAAATCCAATCTTGCCTTCACACCATCCTTCGAACTACCTTGTATGTTGAGAAGCGTGCCCACAATACTATCACATACGTTCTTCTCCACATGCATGACATCAATACGGTGTCTCACATCAAGATTGCGCCAATAGGGAAGATCAAAGAATACAGATCTCTTCTTCCATATATTTGTTTCTTTTCTACTCTTTCCATGCTTACCGAAGATGACACCGATATTTTTAACCTTTTCATACACTTGCTCCCAGTCAATGCCACCGGAGCTTCTTCATACTCTTGGCCACCAAAAAAGGCCTTCTTTAATCGACGATATGGGTGGCCCCGTCTAAGAAATCTCCTATGTCCAAGATACACCGTCTTTCTTCCATGTTGAAGTTGATGGTAGCATGTGCCTTCTTCACAAACCGGACATGCTTTATGGCCTTTTACACTATACCTCGACAAGTTCCCATATCTTTGGGAAGTCGTTTATAGTACAAAATATCATGGCTCTCATTCTAAAGACCTCCTTCTTGAAAGAGTCAAAAACATCGACACCTTCTTCCCACAACTCCTTCAAGTCTTCGATCAAGGGCTCTAGGTAAACATCTATGTCATTTTCGGGTTGTTTTGGTCCCGAAATCAACATAGACAGCATGATGTACTTTCGTTTCATGCATAACATAGGAGATAAGTTGTAAACAATCAGGACTACGGGCCATGAGCTATGTATGCTGCTAAGGCTTCCATAGGGATTCATTCCATCCGTGCTAAGGGCAAGCTCGAGGTTCCTAGGTTCTTCGCCGAAGTTCGAAATAATTGATCGATCTTCTTCCATTGAGAAGAATCGGCCGGATGTCGAAGCCGTCCATCCGAAATCCTCTCATCTGCATGCCACCTCGATTTTTTGCATCATTTTCATTCGCAAACAACCGCTTGAACCTTGGTATGATTGGAAGATACCACAACACTTTTGCAGGCCCCTTATCGACTTGTACCGTGGGGTTTCACACATCGGACAACTCGCTTCTCTTCAAACTCTTTTCTATATAATACACAATCATTCGGGCATGCATGGATCTTTTTGTACTCCATCACCAGTGGACAAAGTATCTTCTTAGCATCATAGTAGCGATGCGGCAACACGTTATCATCCGGAAGCATGTCCTTCAAAGCCTCAAGCAATTCTGAAAAACTCTTGTCGCTCCATCCATGACGTGCCTTCAAGCTTACCAATTTCAATACGGCGTTCAACAATTGGTATTTTTACACCCACGGTATAGCGGTGTCTCGCATCACCGCACATATTACCATATGCATGTGATCGCTCAAAAGCCTCTTCTCCTACATCACGGATAATGTCCTCTATGCGATCATCCATATCCGTGTCATTATCATCAAAGGCCACTTCCCATGTTGTTTCCCACTTGATGGCACTTGTTCACCATGCCATACCCATACCGTATAAGTCTTACAAAATCCGTGACAAATTAAATGTGTGCGTATAACTTCAGGATATAGTCGACACTCATTCAAACATTTTACACAAGGGCAATAATACTTCCCCCCATCATCATGGGCATTTTTTTAGCAAATTCTATAAATTCCCTAACCCCATTCTGATATTCAATACTCGTTCGTAAAGCATCTATCCAACTGTGATCCATAGTAGAATTCCTATATATTATTTAGACGGTTGAGTCGTCTTACTTCTCCGCTCACGAACGTTGATGTTGCAGACAAGACAGCAAGAGTAACCTAAAAACACTTGTTGGTCAGTTGGGTAGGTCTAAAGTGCAAATATAATCTTCAAAAACAATATTCGTTAACAACAGAGAATACCCATAACAACATTACACCGATTTCGTTAAACCCATGAAAAACCAATAACGATAAGCTGGAAAGTAATAAAGTTTTAACCGAAACATCTCTTACAGCTTCGTCTATAGACGTTTAGCTAAGGAACCAGAGAGTGATTGTCGAGAAAGGTACGCGAAGCAGCGACGAAGCTGAGAGGGAAATTTCGAGTCGGAACCTGAGTATTCACTTTCGGCGCGACAAGAGTTCAGAGAGGGAAATTTAATTTTCCGCGTGACGAAGATACCTTATTTAGCTTTTTGGATTTTATTAATACCGGTTATTAATTAAATGTCCGGTCCTAAAGATACAACTAACATTTTAAGACCAGAGTTTTAAAATTATCCGGTCCTAAAATTTTATTAGACTTTTAAGTTTTAAGACCGGAGGTTTATAAAACATCCGGTCCTAAAATTCAAATTATCTTTAGATCCGTTACTTATAAAATAAAATGTCCGGTCTTAATGGCCTTCGTGATTGGTATATTAAATCAATAAAATAAATGATATTTTTGGACAAAAATAAAGCAAAATTGGAGAATAAGTTTCTTTAATGAATTACTTGGAGAAGAGCCAAAAAATTCATACAGTGTTCTTAATGTTTCTTACATTACTTCAGAATATATACACAACAACAAAAACACAAATGAAAAACAAGCTGAATATTATCATCCACAAGAATCGATCGAACAACCTCGGCGATTTCGGCGTGAAGAGCATTAATTTCCCACGGAGATCAGCAAGTTGTTGTCTTATTCTCTCCACCCGCAATATGAATGGATCATTACGGGAGAGCGGAGAGGGGTCGAGGTAGGCGCGCCTGGGGCCAACAGGTTGGAGAGGGGATTACGAACATCTGCATGGCCAGCTTCAAGATGACGGTTGAACTCAGCAAGAAAAGGATCGGCAGAAGGATCGAGGGGGGGTGCGGCATGAGCAATCTCTTCATCATCCGAAGAAATAACAATGGGTCCAACGACCCGAGAGTCTTCGGAAACAATACGACGCACTGTCGCTGGAGGAGGCGCACCATATAATGATCTAGCCATGGCACGAGAGTGAGGCGTGTATGCACCCCTACGAGCAGTTTGCTTGTATCTAACCATGGTTTGAGGATTTTGAGAAGTTGGGGCAGAGAGCTAGGAAGTGAGGAGTTAACAAGGACAAAGAGGAGGTAGTGTGTGGAGTATATAAAGACAGATGGCAGGAGAGATAAACGTCGATGATGAATTCGTCAATTTACTTTTATACAAACTTTTAAGACCGGACTTTTATCTTATATCCGGTCCTAATTTTAATTCAATTACTTTTAAGACCGTCCTTTTATCAAATATCCGGTCCTAAAACTCATTTAAGACCGATATATTACTTGGTATCCGGTCCTAAAACTAATTTTTAATTCAATTACTTTTAAGACCGTCCTTTTATCAAATATCCGGTCCTAAAACTCATTGTTGAAATGAAAGTTCATTCTTTTCAAGAGTCCCTTCCCCATTGTTGAAATGAATTCGAGTCTCTTCGGCTTCCACATAAACTTCCCAACTAGGCGTCTCCTCGTATTCGAGCAAATATGCGTCTCCTCGTTAATGTTTCCTGCGTTTCACATTCTTCAGATGGGTTCTCTATTTAAACCCGTTGTTACTTTCTTAACATTCATCTCCATCTCCTCCTAGAACCTCCACCGTAATGGCTTCTCCACCACGACGAGGTCCTCCTTCGGGCGAAACTCGAGGCACCTCCATATCCTCCTCCGTTGCCTCCGAAACCGAACTTCCGGCGATGCCGGAGCACTGATAGCCCGCGTCGATCATATAGACCGAAGCTTGGGCAACTGCTTCAGGTCTATCACGCCGTCAACAACAAGCCAAAGCGGTACTCGACGCCAATGACGTTGAGTACCATACCTCGATGACGACGTCTCCGACCATTCCCTCCTCCGACAACGATGGGGAGGATTAGAATTTTAAGTTTTTTTGTACTCACGCTTTATGAGGCATCGAAAAAAAAATTATTAAATAAAATTTTTATTTCCCAATCGCCTTCCTTGTTTGTCTTTAACTTTATGTTCTTTTTCTCCGACAACAAGAACAAACAAAACATTGTCCTATTCGTGGTGATCAATCTTAAAAATTTGCGTAATAAAGTTAACAGATTATGACCATACAAAACAAAACAAAAAACATTATTTACCTTTTTCGAATAAAAACAAACAGAGTGACGACTATTCTCAAGTTTGGACCATCGTTGTCTTCCCTCAACTTTTCCGATGTGATGAAAATTTTCGTGTCGTTTTGCTATCTTCTTTCTTTTTCCAACTAAAAGAAAAGGGACACCGATGACGTTCTTCACATCCGTAAAAGTTGAAACGAGAACAACGAAGCACAAAACTTGAGAAGAACGCAGAAACATGGTTGCCTTGAACCCTAACGATATGTCTAAAAATCGAGTCACCAACTCTATTAAAATGAAGAATATTAGGACCGGACGTTTAATAAATCCTCGGTCCTAAAAATTAAGCCTTATTTTAAAATTTAAAGTTAGGAGCGGACAACTAACAAATATACGGTCCTAAAGGTTTCGGCAATCTATTAAATAAAATGAAGACTTTTAAGACCTGACTACTAACAAATAAACGGTCCTAATAATTTAGCCGTATATTTTCTATACTTTTAGGATCAGATTTTTAACAAATATAAGGTCCTAAAAGTCTCTACCCAAATTTTTAGAATGAGACGAAGACTTTTAGGACCGGATATTTGTTAAATATACGGTCTTAAAATGGACGAAGACCTTTAGGACCGTACTTTTAACAAATATACGGTCCTAAAAGTCTCTACCCAAATTTTTTAGAGACGAAGACTTTTAGGACCGGATATTTGTTAAATATACGGTCTTAAAATGGACGAAGACCTTTAGGACCGCACTTTTAAAAAATATACGGTCCTAAAAGTCGCGAATACTTTTCAGAGCCTCATCTGGCTCATTTTCAACATCCGCCTGTACCTCAAATTTCAAGCACTAAATAGCTTTATCCACCATCCCATTCATTCGAAACCCAAAATGGACACACACAAATTGTTCGAAAAAATAAACAAATTTATTATTGAATTACATTGCTATATTTACAAATGAATTAATTAGCTAGTCGAAAAAATAAACAAATGTATGAAGGCTATTGTTGCTACAAAGATCATATATTATTTACAAATGAATTAATTTAGGACATTAATTATTGGCCTGACTTGGATTTTCTAAGACTAGTTTATACAGATATTCACAAAAACCTCGCGTATGTGCTCGATTTCATCATCATCAAATGGCTCTTCACAGCAAACCTCTCGTAACATCAAAGACAAAATGTAATTAACATATTATGTGCATATTTCATATGTAACATTAAGCCATCAATGATCGAATTCAGCCATAACATCTTACCCTTAAAGTGACTTTAGTGTTTCCTTCGTCACAATATCATATAAGTGTTTCATGACGTACGGCCACATAAGTTCGATCGTTCGCTTGCCGACGGGTCTAAAAATAACAATAAATATATATAAGAGCATATATAGCTTATCGACCAACTTCGAAGGCAATTATGTCATGTCCAATTATGTACTAACCTTAATTTTGTGCCATTTAGGATCTCGTGAGCCGAGCACCACGCTTTTTTTTACCTCAACACGGAAGGTCTTCATGGCACTATCATCAAAATCAGAAATTTATCAAGAATGTTCACTGAAAATTCACAATGAGATTTCGGACAAGACAATCAAAATGACATTCTTACTTGGTGATCATCGGCTTCAACGTAGTCGATGGATCGCCGTGAGTGGAGCATAAGAAGATAACATAATGGAACTCCATGTTCATGACGACCAACCGCGGTGGTTGCTGAAAATTCACAAGCAGTAAAGTACTCAGTGATATATATATATGTAGCATAATTATATTAAGTGAATTGCGAGATAAGTATATATGTATACCCGAGCCAAGTGTGGAAACAAGTACACCTTTCTTTGCACTTTACACAACCTATTTGATATGTACTCCCGTCTCAATTCCAGAGGTAGTGTTGTGCTTGCATACACCGGGCACAAGAATCCAAAATCCGAAATTCTGCCCTCTTGAACCAGTTTCTCGTGCATGCACCTACAAGAATGACATCGATGAGGGAATTAGTATATATGTATATATGTGTGTCTAAACGGTGCATTTCAATTATGTAATCAAGGAAGAAGATACTTACTTCATAAATAGTTGAACACATGCACTAGTAACCTCAGCTCCAGGAAGCAAAGATGGACTCTACATCTTCATTATCAACTAAAAGCGGTTGAGGATGAGGGAGGCCTACTACTTCATTGACAAGCCACGATTTATCTTTAAACCATTTTTTGGCTACCAAATCTTTTATTTTTTCCTTGGCCGTCAAGTTAGCAGTAGGGGATGGAACTTGAGGAGGGGGTGGAGCTTGAGGAGGGGGTGGAGCTTGAGGAGGGGGTGGAGCTTGAGGAGGAGTAGAGACATCTACAAGCTTCACTGGCCAAGAGATGAAGGTTCCCTTGACATCACTCACAACCTTCACTCATCGGTTGGGAGAGGGACAGTGCATCAAAGATCACCTCTTCAACCGACACTCGACTTCATCATCGCCCATTTGTTCGTGGTGTACGCTGATCCCAAGTTGTGGACAGTCCCTTTAGCAACCAATTGTCTATGACCATCACGATCCTCCACATACGAGATGACAAGGTTGCTCGACTGATCGTCCAACAATGCAGCTCCTCTAGTGCTCTGTCGCCGCATAGGTTGTTTGAAGGTGTCAAGGGATCCACACCTGGTCTCGGCCGAGAGCTCGGGAGGAACTTCATTTTCTCCATCTCCTCCTTCATCTTGCTCATCTCGATTGAAACATCCTCAATGTAGCATCTTTCGCCGCCGATTCCTCACTTAATTTGGCCGTCGATCCATCTCCTCCCTGTAACCATACTTTGTCTCGTGGCGTTTGGATTTACCAAAGTATTGCTTTAGGCCTACCCGTCCTCCAATCCCCTTACACGCCCGCGTGATCTGGTTTTCCTGGCCGCAACGGTCGAACATCATTCCTCCCGTCCGACGCAAAAGATCCTCTCGCCTCTTTCTTTTTAAGATCTTCCCGTAAGATACGGATAACGAGAAGCTTAGTGATGAAACATGTTTAGTAAGTAAAAAATAACAATATCGATACTTACAATTGTTCAGAACTACACGAGTTTTTCACTGTAGGCGCCGCTTGGCTTTTGCCGAATATACAACCAGAGCTCCTCGCGACGTATTGGAGATGGCGGGTGGTCAACTACCGTAGAAGGATTGGATTCAGCTTCATCTTCTAATCTCTTCCGTTTGGCCGCCATCAAATCTTTTCGGCCTTTTCATATCCTCGCGAGAAGCCCTGTGTGGGCAATCATTCTTTCTCCCAATCTCCCGATATTTTTCCCTTATTTTCTCGTGAATCAGATTGAAAACAACTATATATCAATTATGAATTCCAACCATGTCACTAACAGAAATTAGAGAACTTCTGCTTGATATGAACGTCAAACATTAGTCAAATTCACTTCATCAAGTTTCAACATTTTACTTAAGGAAGATGTAGCATTGTAGAAGAAATTGGGAAAACCAAAGGAAAGGGAGTTGCAGAAATGCCGCCAACTCACTCAATTCATTCATTCATCATAAATGGTTCCTACACATATTAGAATAACTAACTAACTAACAAAGAACGCCTAACCATGGCCATTACACGCTTTACATATCAAACTTGCATGGAACTAGGACATGCTCCTCTCATGCAGGACAAAGGCAGCAAATGTATACTTCTATTCACACACCAAACCATTTAACTAACAGGATTAGATGTACACAATAACATTCACATATCCTCAAAGTTAATAAGCAAACAAAAGTGCAAACAAAACTAAATATAACTCACCGAGCTTCAGAGTGGTCCGCTTCGAACAAATTGTTGCCAAGTTTGTTCATCAATAAATTTGTACTTGTCCTGTGGTTGATGGTCGCTTCTCCTCGGCAAAAATATAAGTGTTAGCCGAAAGGTCTTAAACTTCCGAACCGCTCAAAGACAATAAGACAATGTTGAGTCTTTGAACTTCTCAGACTCAGGGACGGTGAATGTAAGCCGGATAGTGTCCCACATAGGATCCTTTATTGTTTTTTGGTCCACATTTTTCCACTCATCACTCAAAATGCTAACCTTGCTGCGTACTAGAGCGCCGACAAAACTAGTATATGTGCTTTTATTAGGACCGAAAGGTTGCAAATTTTCATCAAAATGAATCTCGAGCTTCGTCCCAAGATTCGACTAAGGGATACTTCCATCATTCGTGTGCCGCTTCTACCACGGCGTGCGGCGCCGAGGAGGCTCAATGTGAGATGAAGAGGGTTCGTTTGTCCGACCCTCCCTACCAAACCAAGATCCGGAGTTTCAAGAACACGAGTGGAATCGTTTTCACCGTTCATTTTCAAGACAAGAAGAGAGGAATGCCCGAGAAAATGAGGGAGTAACAGAGGCTAACGGTGCGCGGGCGAGGAAGAGAGGTAATGGAACAGAAGGGTTTCGCAACGTGAACGGGGTTCTTCAGGTGAGAGTATGAGAGTGACAATGTGAGAGTGACAAAAGCTTCGCGTGAAGTTAACGTTTGGCGCTTCATTTTTAAGACCTGACAAATACACATATACGGTCTTAAAAGATAACCTTTAAGACCGATCTCTATATATGTCCGGTCTTAAAATTAATTAATTTTTTATTCAAACTTTAGTACCGGCCAAATTTTTGGTCCGTTCTTAAAAGTCTAACTTTTAAGACCGGCCATTTCAGAACTATGGTCTTAACATTTATTACTTTTTTATTTAAACTTTAGTACCGGACAAATTTTAAGTTCGGTCTTAAAAATCAAAGTTTTAAGACCGGCTTTTATATATGTTCGGTCTTAAAACTTTAATACCTTTATATTTATATTTTTCCGTATTATTTTGGAGTGTAGAAAATATAAGTCGCCTTGATGAGATTTCTACATAAAAGTATTTGATATTTCAATTTTTTTATTAACATTTTTAAGGCCGGTTGTTATTTTAACAGTCCGGATAAGATCTATGAAAAATTGATCGAATAAGAAGTTCTTTATATTTACAAATATGCCACCGGTCACATATTTAGGACCGGTCGATAATTAGTCCGGTCTTAATGAGGCGTCCTTCATTGTGTAAGAAGTTCTTTTTATTTACAAACTGCCACCGGTCACACCATTAAGACCGGTGCTTCGTTTATCCGCTCTAAATGAGGCGGTCTTATAGCCCTTCATTGTTTAAGAAGTTCTTTTTATTTACAAAACTGCCACCGGTCACACCTTTAAGACCGGTGCGTCGATTATCCGCTCCAAATGAGGCAGTCTTAAAGCCCTTTTTTGCACTAGTGGATGTAACATATTTTATTTTCGCCCTCCGTCAATAAAATTCCTGGGTCCATCCCTGCTCCTGAGCACTATTGATCACTATTACCTACTATTTATTTACTATAAGGTCCTTAGTAGGAATTACATATAACAACAATGGTGGTCTATTTCTGCATCAAAACCAACAAATTACCGACACAAAGTTCTAATTTGAATTAGTAATGGTAGGGTTTATGTAAAAACTAAAAAACCAGAACATGAAATTCCAAAGATTTGTTAAAGATGTTGTTGAGACTTCGAGGCAATCGAAGTGTTTGTGAGAAATCGGCTTGTGAGGTGGAGGAGATAAAAGGCTTATAGAGTAAGAGCAGAAGAGCAAGATCGATCAGCCCACTGGAAGAATTTGAGTTTGATCCATTGAAATGGAAATTGCGATGAGGGATTGAGACGGCGGAGATTCAAAATCTGATCTAATTGAAATGGAGAATTAGATGCAATGTGGAAAAGGAAGAGAAAATAACATTTTTCTCTAGCTTATTTTTAATTTAAATATAAAATATTATATTAAAAAAATTAAATTACAAGTATTCTTTATCAGTGTTTAGTTGAATAACTATCACTTAAATTTGATAAATCAACATTTTCCATTAAATAAAACTGATGATGTTAAAATTAAAGAATTAAAAATGCACTTCACAAACATAAATGATTAAATGATACTTGATGTAAGTATAAAAAACCAAATGAGTACTTTAGCCTTTCAGAAATTAACTTTTAGGCAATATCAAATATTTGGTAAGAGTAGCAATCTGTATATTGATAATTTTAATCCCACGTAACTGTGCAACGAATGGGGTGTTTCATCTGATAACTTAAATAAAATAGTTTATTAATTAAGAGTGATTCTAACTTTTGAGAATTATAGTGCCATCCTTCTAAGCCTTATTTTTTGGAATTCTATTATAATTGTCTTATTATCAATGCTATCAAATACATCATTTTTCAATATAAGGCACTAAACAATCATTTAACCATTTACCCCTCATCCCATTACGAAGTGTAGCCTTGATGTATTAAGGGTGAACACCTAATTTAAGGGTGGACAATCATTCAAACATGTATTAATTTTTTTTTAAAATCCCAAATAATTGGGGGGCACTTGCCCCCCAACTTACAACCTAGGTCCGCCATTGCAAGTTCTTTGTTACGAATAAACATCATATAGTTTTGGAAAATTAAAACATATATATTTTTTCTAATATAATCTATCTTATATAATTACCAACATAGAGTTGGTACAATGGTATAAGGACCTGGGTCTCAAGTTCGAGTCTTAAAGGAGAGACGCTTTTGTTATGAGGGACAATCATAAACCCCAAATTAGATACTGTCAATATTATCAATAATCTATCTTACATAATAAAAACGTTAAAAAGTATCAATAGTCCTTCCAACTTCCAAACTGAAATTATAAAGACACTAATATTTGATTAAAAAATTATAAACAATTATTTTAATCATTTTATCAAGTTTTTTAATCAACACATGATAATTAATATGTTTGTATTTGATAATTATAATATTCCAATCATTATCATTGTAGATGTATAATATTTGAAAACGTGACTATGGATTTTAATTTTATATTTTTATACTAGCATTTGATAATAAAGATATATACACCTAGGACATGGCTCGAGTTTATTTATAATTGGGTTAAGGGGCAATTTTGCTTCAGAAGTTTTGAGGACCTGTTAGATCGGTTGGGTCTCAAGTTCGAGTCCTAAAGGAGAGACGCTTGTGTTATGAGGGACATTCATAAACTCCGAATTGGATAATGTCGATGATATTATCAATAATCTATCTTACATAATTAAAACGTTAAAAAGTATCAATAGTCCTTCCAACTTCCAAACTGAAATTATAAAGACACTAATATTTGATTAAGAAAATTATAAACAATTATTTTAATCATTTTATCAAGTTTTTTTAATCAACACATGATAATTGATATATTTGTATTTGATAATTATAATATTCCAATCAGTATCATTGTAGATGTATAATATTTGAAAACGTGACTATGGATTTTAATTTTATATTTTTATACTAGCATTTGATAATAAAGATATATACACCTAGGACATGGCTCGAGTTTATTTATAATTGGATTAAGGCACAATTTTGCTTCGGAAGTTTTGAGGACCTGTTAAATACATTGGGTCTCAAGTTCGAGTCCTAAAGGAGAGACGCATGTGTTATGAGGGACAATCATAAACTCCGAATTGGATAATGTCGATCATATTATCAATAATCTATCTTACATAATTAAAACGTTAAAAAGTGTCAATAGTCCTTCCAACTTCCAAACTGAAATTATAAAGACACTAACTAATATTTGATTAAGAAAATTATAAACAATTATTTTAATCATTTTATCAAGTTTTTTAACCAACTCATGATAATTGATATGTTTGTATTTGATAATTATAATATTCCAATCCGTATCATTGTAGCTGTATAATATTTGAAAACGTGACTGTGGATTTTAATTTTATATTTTTATACTAGCATTTGATAATAAAGATATATACACCTAGGACATGGCTCGAGTTTATTTATAATTGGGTTAAAGGGCAATTTTCCTTCGGAAGTTTTCACTGATTGACAACTTTGCTCCAAAAAATTTTGGGGGATAATTTTGCAAAGTGTCAAAAAGTGAACAATTTTGCCATAATCTTTATTCTAGTTAATTTCAACCGTTATTAACCAAATATGCCGAGCTGACATTCCACATTTCATCCTTTTATTTTTGTTAAGGTTTAAATTTGCCTCGAAAGTCCATATGTCTTCATACTCCATTTTTTTAAAGTTATATTTAAAACTTTCAGGGCAAATTTACCTTGACATCTACAAGCTTCACTGGCCAAGAGATGAATGTTCCCTTGACATCACTCACAATCTTCAGCTCATCAGTTGGGAGAGGGACAGGTGCGCATCAAAGATCACCTCTTCAACTGACACTCTGACTTCATCATTATCCATTTGTTGGTGGTGTACAGTTGATCCCAAGTTGTGGACAGTCCCTTTAGCAACCAATTGTCTATGACTATCACTATCCTCCACATACAGATGACAAGGTTTCTCTGACTGTCCAACAATGCAGCTCCCTCTAGTGCTCTGTTGCTGCATAGGTGCAGCTGAAGGTGTCAAGGGATCCACACTGCTCTCTGGCCGAGAGCTCAGGAAACTTCATTTTCGCCATCTCCTCCTTCATCTTGCTCATCTCAGATTGAAACATTGCCCTCAATGTAGCTTCTTTGGCCGCTGATTCCTCATTTAATTTGGCAACCGTCGATCCATCTCCTCCAGGGTAACCACACTTTGTCTCGTGGCGTTTGGATTTACCAAAGTATTGCTTTAGGCCTACCCGTCCTCCAATCCCCTTACACGCCCGAGTGATGCGCTTTTCGGCCGCAACGGTCAGAACATCATTCCTCCCGTCCGACGCAAAAGATCCCTCTGCCTCTTTATTTTTAAGATCTTCTTTAAGATACAGATAACGAGAAGCTTAGTAATGAAACATGTTTAGTAAGTAAAAAATAACAATATCGATACTTACAATTCGTTCAGCAACTACACGAGTTTGTTCACTCGTGTAGGCGCCACTTGGCTTTTGCCGAATATACAACCACAACTCCTCGCGACGTATTGGAGATGGCGGCTGGTCAACTACCGTAGAAGGATTGGATTCAGCTTCATCTTCCAATCTCTTCCGCTTGGCTGCCATCAAATCTTTTTCGGCCTTTTCATATTCGTCGTGAGAAGCCCTGTGTGGGCAATCATTCTTTCTCCCGATCTCTTGGTATTTTTCCCTTCTTTTCTGTGAATCAGGATTGAAAACAACTATCAATTATGAATTCCAGCCATGTCACTAACAGAAATTAGAGAACTTCTGCTTGATATGAACGTCAAACATTAATCAAATTCACTTCATCAAGATTCAACATTTTACTTAAGGAAGATGTAGCATTGTAGAAGAAATTGGGAGAACCAAAGGAAAGGAGTTGCGGAATTGCTGCCAACTCGGTCAATTCATTCATTCATCATAATTGGCTCCTACACACATATTAGAATAACTAACTAACTACTTGCACCGAAACCATTACACGGTTAACATACTAACTAACTAACAGCAACGTCTAACCATATTACACAGTTTACATATCAAACTTGCATGGAATTAGGACATGCTCCTTTGATGCAGGTCAAAGGCAGGAAATGTATACTTCTATTCACACACCAAACCATTTAACTAACGAGATTAGATGTACACAATAACATTCACATATACACACAAAGTTAATAAGCAAACAAAAGTGCAAACAAAACTAAATATAAACTCACCGAGCTTGAGTGGTCCGCAGCTGAACAAATTGTTGCCAAATGTGTTCATCAATAAATTTGTACTTGTGCCAGGGTTTATGGTCAGGCTTCACCTCGGCAAAAATATACGTGTTAGCCAGAAAGGTCTTAAACTTCCTGAACCGCTCAGCATAATAAGACAATGTTGAGTCTTTCAACTTCTCAGAGTCAGGGACGGTATATGTTAGCAGGATAGTGTCCCAAATAGGATCCTTTATTGTGCTTTGGTCCACATTTTTCCAATCATCTGTCAAGATGCTAACCTTGCTGCGTACTAGAGCGCCGACAAAACTACTATATGTGGTTTTATTAGGACCGAAAGGTTGCAAATTGTCATCAAACTGAATCTCAAGCTTCGTCCTGGAATTCCGACTGAGGGAAACCTCCCTCATTCGTGTGCCGCTTCTACCACGGCGTGCACGGCGCTGAGGAGGCTCATTGTGAGATGAAGAGGGTTCGTTCGTCTGACCCACACCAATCAAAGCAGTATCTGGAGTTCCAAGAACACGAGTGGAATCGTTTTCACCGTTCATTTTCAAGAAAGTGAGAGGAATGCCTGAGCAAATGAGGGAGTAACAGAGGCTAACGGTACGTGGGGCGAGGAAGAGAGGTAATGCAACAGGAAGGGTTTCGCAACGTGAACAGGGGTTCTTCAGTGAGTGTGACAAAAACTTCCGCGCGAAGAAACGTATATTTGGCGCCTCATTTTTAAGACCGGACAAATGAGTATATACGGTCTTAAAAGATAACCTTTAAGACCGGTCTTTATATAACTCCGGTCTTAAAATTAATTAATTTTTTATTTAAACTTTAGTACCGGCCTGATTTTAAGTCCGATCTTAAAAGTCTAACTTTTAAGATCGGTCATTCTGTAACTCTGGTCTTAACATTAATTAATTTTTTATTTAAACTTTAGTACCGGCCTGATTTTAAGTCCGGTCTTAAAAGTCTTACTTTTAAGACTGTTCATTCTGTAACTCTGGTCTTAACATTAATTAATTTTTTATTTAAACTTTAGTACCGGCCGTGATTTATGTCCGGTCTTAAAGGTCTAACTTTTAAGACCGTCTATTACATATGTCCGGTCTTAAAACTTTAATACCTTTATATTTTAATTTTTCCGTATTAATTCAAGAGTGTAGAAAATATAAGTCTAACTGCTACAGATCACACCTTTAAGAGCGGGGCGTCGATGATCCGCTCTAAATGAGGCGGTCTTAAATCCCTTTTTTGTACTAGTGAACGTTAATGACACGTGGATATCTCAGTATATTTGATCAACTAATGATCAAAACTAACTGGGATAACAATCATGACAAAATTTCTCCCTTTTGACACTTCCAGAATTAAATTGCCTCTAAAAAACTTATGAGACAAAATTACCCTTTAACCTTATATTATTTATATATTTCACGTACCAATCCAAGCATTATGCGAGATCAAGAAGAAACAGCATTATGGACTCTTTTATTTTTGGGGTAAAACAAACTTTATGGAATTAACAAACAAACGCGAGCTTTAAATGTATTAACTTTTTTTGACTTCAGGTCATTTTAAAATAAAATAAAAATGATTATTTGTTTGTGGACCTAATTATATTATTCGTTGTGAGAGGAGATTTTATTGATTTTTTATTTTGTGATCAAAACCACGTTTTTTAGAGAAGATGACGATTTTCTTATTCTAATTGAAGAAAATATATCTCCTGATGTAACAAAATAATATAAAATTCAACAATTACATTTTGACTATAAGTGTATGCTCATCACGTCTTTAATATAAGATATAGTTGACTTTTTTGGGGGAGATTAAGGAAGCTAAATAAATTACTTTAAAATATTGATATTTATGTTTTTTACATTAAATTAATATGTCTAACTTATGAACTGATATATAATCAAATTATACACGATATATACTATGATTAATTAACTTATTTAGCTTCATTAATGTAATGCCCTAAAAATCTCATTTATGATAAGCATCATAATTTAGTAAATAATACCTATTGGAAATAGGTGAATATGTGGTCTCAAACCTTGGGATGTATTTATCTTATTTTCTAGGGTAAATTCTCTTGAAATAAGAAGAAATAAAGTGTCAAAAACCCTAAGTGAACTTATGGGTCATAAAATACCCTGAAAATATTATGATAAATCCTAAGAGGCAATTAAATATTTATTAAAAATTAGAAAGTATGTTGTCTCTAATTTAGATAATTTATGGGATTATTTTCCTTGGAAAATAATGAGGCAAAATTTAATATTATTTTAAGGAACATAAGTTGCCCCATGATTTTTAAAATAATACATGGAGCATAAATTATCAATGTCAGTGCAATAGTTGTGAGAAAATAATTAATCTTAATTAAGAAAATTGTCAACAATTAGTAAGTGATTAAATAAGTAATTAATTGCTAATTGTTTAGGCATGAACAAGGGTAATATTCAAAGTTAATTTATGTGAAACCTCTAATTAAGGGTTAATAACCAATGAAAGGCCAAGATTGAATCTAATAAAGTGAATCTAATAGTTATAATTAATTGAACCTTAATCCATGTGATAATAAATCAACCAATGGGAGAATTTTCTTTTGAATAATATAATAAAAATTAAATAAACAAAATAAGAAAATATGGGGAGGGGGAGCCGAAATTATTGAAGAAAAATGAAGGAAAATGTGTGTGTGTGAAAAGGGTTGTGGATTGAAGATATTTAAAACGAAAAAGGAAGATATTTTGTGAAAAGCAAATAGGATAAATGAGAACCGATAGAAATTAAATCATACCTTGAAATCTATGAACTAGGTTTCTAACATCAGGACTTTTTTATGAACAAGTGAATTTTTATCCCGAAGTGGGTTATAGCCGATGTCATTTCCGTAATCGACGGAGTTTATCCTAAAATGACTAACAGGCTAGGAAATACCCTTAATGGGACCGTAATCTTTGTTGATTCAAATATTTTTCAAGTGATATCTTAGACCTCTGAAGTTATGCCAATAAATATTTGAGATTATTTAAGATTACGCGATTAGAACACTGAACAGGGGATTATATCGGTTAAATCCATAAAGCAAGAGGATGACATTACTTGGATGACATCATTTTTGGAAGGATGACATAGGGGGACGTTTTTTTGGAGGAGAGTAGAGGAAAAGGAGTGATGTCCAAGAGGCCACACGTGTTTAATCTTAACCGTTGATGAAAAGTTGATCCAAGGGTTGAGATCCATGGACTTTTCCTATAAATAGCCCCTTCCATTTCACTTCATTCCTCACCAATTCACAAGAGTAATTTCGAAAGAGAGAGGTTAGAGAGAAGGAGGAGCTTTGGAGAAGGAGTAGCGAAGTTCTGAGTAAATTCTTCGGTCCCTAGTCTTAAGTTCTAGTCTTTCGTTTCGGTAGTTATAGTAGAAATGTTAGTTTGATCTTTAATCTTCCAAGTATAATTTTGATATCATGTTTTAAGGGTAAATATGGTATTTATTTCGAAAATATGATGGAGATAGAGATATGTCAAAATTTTGGAAGATTAGAGTCAAAGTAGCGAAGCTCTGGAGAAATTTCGCCGGTTAGCAAAGTCAGGGGTAAAATGGTCATTTGTGACTAAAATGACTGTTTTGATGTTGATAATTAATAAATATGATATTATCCTTATAGGATATCTGTGATCACATTCCGATCAATAGACGTACCGTATTTCGTCAACGAAGGTACGTTCGCGTACTGTAACACTAACTCTGATGGTTATTGTATGCGTATATGAATTATGTGTATTGTATGGTATGATTATTGAGTGCATATGGGTGTTAGAAGATAACTGTATGCTAGCTGGGAGCGATACATCTGCAATGCTGGGAGCGATACATCTGCATGCTGGGAGCGATACATTTGCATTGGTTGCGTGCTCTTATACTGTTAAGGTTGTGATTATCTGTAATACATATGTGTGTATGTAAGCATGAGGTTAACTGTTACCTGAGGTCCGGTGTATGGGCATTGGACCTCATTCTTAAATGATAGTACAAGTAAATATCAAGAACAGAGAAGGCACCGATAGACGGAGCCTTAAAGAGGAACCAAGGGGCAAAGTCGTAATAATGCACTGAGGGTCAAGTCAAGAGCCGGAAGAAGATTATCAGAGCCTGTTATCAGGCATGGATCTAATAAAGTTACTTCGAATAGTTTGCTGCCGAAGGCAAGGCTAGTCTATGTGGGTCAGCCAATAAGTCGCCGTGAACTCGGTGAGGCCCCCATGATAGACACTTACCTGGCCATTCTGTTCGGTTAACGGAGTTAGGTTCATTGCCCAAAGTCTAGTTAAGGCTTGGTCTAGGTTGTATAGTTACTTTTTGAGAAATGTAATTGTACAAAGCTCTGTATATTGTATCACATGAATATTCCTTCAGGATTTTCAATTTAACCAACATACGCCTGACATCATCATATGTCGGGGTATTTCATATTAGCTACTCATCATTGTCCAATTGTTAGTGCATTGCTCTCCGTTTCCGCAGTACTCTGATGTAGCACCTCAAACTCTGTTGAATTTTCTAAAACCAAGTGTCATCCGACACCTTTTGACGTATGGAATTTGGGGTGTTACATTTTTGGTATCAGAGCAGTTGTCCTGGCATAGATCTGATTAAGTTATTCCAAACCTTTTGGTGCCGAAGGCAGGACTAGTCTATGTGGGTAAGCCAATAAGTCGCCGTGAACTCGGTGAGGCCCCCATGATAGACACCTACCTAGTCAATTGGTTTGAGTAACGGAGTTAGGCTCTACGCCTTTTTAAAGAGCATGTTTTGAAAATGAGTACTGATATAGCCCTAGGTCGGTGTACCACCTTACTTCAGTATACCAATCTGAACCGGTATACCATCCTGAACTGGTGTACCACCCTCTGTAAGTGCATCACTCTAACCCAGAGCCGGTATATCCATCATCTGTACTTATATCGATATCAGTCCCTGATAACCCTGATAACCATGATAATCCTGATAACCCTGATAACTCTGATAATTCTGATAACTCTGATAATCTCCAGTTTGTACTGGACGGTAATTCTATCCTAGCACAGAGCTTATAAGTAGAGCTGGGTCACGCCGGACGAAACTCTGAGACCGACAAAGATAAACACATGTGGTATTTGACCCATGTTGAGAACTTCTATCAGAGGAACCATTACATATTTCCGTACTCTTCTGGAAACTGGATTAGATCCACTTTTCATCATTTTACCCGTACCCGTTTTTGAGTGTAAAGATCCAACGAAATTCTGAAGGAGGGAAATATTGCGGGTGTCTGTTCGTTTGTAGTGTAAATACTAAGTGCGATAAAGTCTAAGTGCAGTGTAAATACTTGTGTGATAGACTAATCGTTGTCTTCCTAATATACATCTAACGTTTTCCCTAACAAAGGAAAAAGAACGAGTCATGGCAAACTTACGAGGAGCCGGGGCTCCCAGAGGCCGAGGCATTGGACCTCAGTCTTAAATGATAGTACAGGTAAGGATCAGGAACAGAGAAGGCACCGGTAGACGGAGCCTTAAAGAGGAACCAAGGGGCAAAGTCATAATAATGCATCGAGGGTCGAGTCAAGAGCCGGAAGAAGATTATTAGAGCCTATTATCAGGCATGGATCTAATAAAGTTACTTCGAATAGTTTGGTGCCGAAGGCAAGGCTAGTCTATGTGGGTCAGTCAATAAGTCACCGTGAACTCGGTGAGGCCCCCATGATAGACACTTACCTGGCCATTCTGTTCGGTTAACGGAGTTAGGTTCATTGCCCAAAGTCTAGTTAAGGCTTGGTCTAGGTTGTATAGTTACTTTTTGAGAAATGTAATTGTACAAAGCTCTGTATATTGTATCACATGAATATTCCTTCAGATTTTCAATTTAACCAAAGATACGCCTGGCATCATCATATGTCGGGGTATTTCATATCAGCTACTCATCATTGTCCAATTGTTAGTGCGTTGCTCTCCGTTTCCGCAGTACTTTGATGTAGCACCTCAAACTCTGTTGAATTTTCTAAAACCAAGTGTTATCTGACACCTTTTAACGTATGGAATTTGGGGTGTTACAATTAATCTTTCTAAAAAGAGTCAACTATGTTTTATACTACGAACCGAATGAGTGTCTTGTTTTACAAGTGTAATTTGAATTGCACTTATATTCTCTAAATTGTACATATATTACAGCATGATATATTTTTAATTTCTTTTGAAGAGTTATGTGCGTAACCCCACTCACCCCCTCCCCTTTTCCTGCAATAATTTTGTTGAAAGAATTTTTTTTTTTTTTCAGTCAATGCTTAGATTGGTTTGATTAAGTTTATTTTTAAAAAAAAATAATATTGCTTCAAAATTAATTTAATCATAAACAAGGAGAAGATCTTGATTATATATGTCCAGTTTCAGTTTTAGTATCTTAATAGGTGTGTGTGTGTGTGTTTGAATATGAGTGTGTGTGTGTGTCATCACCACCTACTAATGCAAGTAAAAAAATAAAGAACAAGAAGAACCGTCATGTAGATTTAAATAACATATATAATTAAAAATTATGAAAGAAGCGAACGTAGTTGAGTCTCATGTATAATTGAGAAATTGATTTGAAGTCTATTATTAGAAAGTGTATGTTTTTTTATGGGAAGGGGAAAAAATGGAATCCGAAAAAAAGAGAAGTGAAGATATGTGAGGAAGGTGAGACTCAGGGAAGGTACTCACCACAAATAAAAAAATTAAAGAAGACAGAAAAGAACATGTGTGTAATTATCTTATACTTGAATTGAGTCCTAGAATTAAAAGTTAGTTAACTTATATATATATATTAAAAAAATTCGATATATTAGAAGTTTGTAATATGCGCGAATATCCCTAAAATGAATGGCTGCACTTGAATTATTGTTGTGTTTCATTATTGTTTCAAGGGAATACAAGATAAATAAATATAAAAAACAAAGTGAATTGAAATACTAATTTGGATTCGCTTTTTAAAAACATGTTTATGTAAATTAGGGCAAAACTCTTCTCATATACTTAACTCATACATCGTAAAATCATTTTCGAAAACTAATTCAAACACCCTAACCTCCGACTAACTTGTGTACATTTAAGGTGGTAAGTACTCCTTCATTTGCTTTTTATAAGATACAGTTATTTGAATGGGTATATTCCTTTTTTATAAGATACTCTTTGAAAACATCTAAACATTTAATGCATTTTTTCATTTTTATCTTTAATTAATTATAGGGAGAATCATTGCCAAGGCCCAATTAAGGCCCCAAATTGCAAAAAGGGCCCCAACAACTTTCCTCTACCACAAATGGCCCTAGGGCCCTTTCTGACATTCAGTTTTAAAGCAAAATGACCAAAAAACCCAAATGAGTTTTTAAAATAAACACTGCAGCTCTCTACCCAAAATCACTCCGCTCTTCCAGATTTTCCCTTTATTTTATATAGTGTGGTTTATCAGCTCGGTCAACCACTCAACCCGCCGTCGGCTCCATAAACCCTACTCTCTACTGTTCTATTTTCATTTGCGTCGAGGTAACAGGATGGACGTCGACATGGTTGAAGAAGTGAAGGAACGTCGAGGAAGATCCAAGTGCGGTTCGTTACTAAGTTAAAACCACCTTTCAAAGTCGCAAACTCTATCATTTCCATCCCCGCCAACCTTACTAGATTTGGTGTCTCCTCCGTCATCAATAGTCTTCTTGAAGCCACTGGTATCTCACTATCTCTATTCCTTTTCCCCTCAAATGTCTCTAGCTGCTTAAACTTCAAGTGCAATTATTAAATTGATGTTTTGACCGTTGCACACTTTGTTTTTCTCAATGCAAAGTTTTTGTCTGTCTGGTTTGATGAAGATTTTGTTGAAGTTTGCATCTCTCCCTTGCATATTTAGATTTTACCCTCCCGTGTTTCAGAGTAACTTTTTAATTTAACTGTCGATTATGGGCAGGTGATCCTGATTATAAACCGGAACCTTTTGATATCTTGATCGATGGCGAGTTGGTTCGGATGTCACTCGAGGAGTTTTTGGCCGTCAAGGGAATTTCAGTGGTAAGTATCTTATCCTCCTACTTTTGATGATTTTCTGTTTTTCCTTTGAATGTATGAGTTTAATGGATATCTGCGTTTGTCAAGTGACAATGGAAAAGAGGAAGAGTTGTCTAGAGGGAATTAGTTTTTTGATAGCAAAAGCTATTATTTGAAGTAGTGGACTAGTGGTCAAATGAAGTCTTTCAGAATCTCTTGTCAACTATTCTCTTCTATTTTATAAAAAAAACTGTTGCACAAAGAAATGGTCTTTGTTGAAAGATTATTTAGATGACATTTTTGGTATTCATGATTATATTGCCCATTTTTTTGGAGTCAAATCTAATGTTTGTTAATGATGAAATGCAGGAAAAGATATTGGAAATAGAATACTCAAAGGTAGTTGCCCCACGTAAGGAGGAAGACCCTGCTTTACATGATGATTGGGTTAGTGCAGTTGATGGTTCTTCTTCTCGGTAAGCTTGTAAATGTTAAACTAGGTGGTATGTGATATTGAATTGCTATATGATTCAATCGCCATAACCATGTAATGGTCCAAGTTTGGGTTTATGTTAATGTTAGCTATACAAATATTGGTTAATGAAGATTTTGCTGAGCTATTCTAGCTGGATTAAGTTGACCTGGATGACTTGGCTAGCTTCATTTAATTTGGAACTTACAACGTTGAGATGATCATACTCAATGATGTTAACATTGATAATTGACAAAGTGTAATAATTTCTTATATATAATATATATGATAGTGTAGTATCATCATCTAATCATCATTAGATGGAAAATTGTGTGAGGGGTTTCACTTATGATTTATGGGAACGATCATAGGACATAGCCTTATCCTGCTATTTGATGGTCCATTACATGTCTTGCTTTTAGTAGAATGAATGGCTGTACATGTAGAGCCAGCTTTTTTGGACAGTTGATATTGTACACTGGATGAAATACCAAATTCTTTGGTCTAGTGTAGCAAGTATATCAATTTTGGATCAGGCTATGTTTCACTAAGAATGGTTAACAGTTATGCTTTTGTTGCTGCAGGTTCTTCTTGACTGGATGTTATGATGGTTTAGGGAGGTAACAATTTTAGATAACTTGTTTGTTATCTTCAAATTAGGATTTGGTGGCTTTTTAAAGATTTTATGTTATATCTCTTATTTATTTACAGAGTTTTTTATTTGTTTATGTTATATCTCTTATCTGCAAACCAAAGGTCACCAATGGAAATTAAACTGAAAACCTTTTGGTCGCTCCAACTTGATCCAAATGATTGAGCCAAACCTTTGCTTTTCAATCTTTAATTACAGAAAATTCAGCACTCTTCCTTGATTATTATCTGTATGCTTTTCTGTTTGACTGAAATTAATGAAGAGTATTGCAACTTTTCAATATTGGTTCTAACAAGTATGATGTTTCGTTTCAGTTGTCACAAATAAGTCAAAGGTTTTTCCCAAGGATAATGAAGCTCCTCCTGGAGGTGTTGATGACATGACTAACAATTTCAAGGAGTCCCAGAAGTAGAAGATGAGACATTAGGCAGCATAGTTGTTAGGACACATTCTAGTTGATCACTTGTTGTGTACACGTGCATATGTATTTATGACAAATTTGTATTCATGAGAATGACCTTCAACATTTGTATTTCTGTAAATTGTCTACTGATGCTAACTTGACCATTTGAATTCAATGACAAGAGGAAAATTTTCCTTCTTTTATGATATTTGTTCATGATATGAGAAAAAAAAAGCAGCTGGAAACGCCCCCTGATATTGTTGTTAATACCCCCTGATATTGTTGTAAATGACCCCTGTTATTGTTGTTAATGATCCATGTTATTGTTGTAAATGACCACTGATATTGTTGTAAATGACCCCTGTTATTGTTGTTAATGACCCCTGTTATTGTTGTTAATGACCCCTGTTATTGTTGTAAATGACCCGTGATATTGTTGTAAATGACCCCTGATATTGTTGTAAATGACCCCTGTTATTGTTGTTAATGACCCCTGTTATTGTTGTTAATGACCCCTGTTATTGCTGTAAATGACCCTTGATATTGTTGTAAATGACCCCTGATATTATTGTTAATGACCCCTGATATTGTTGTTAATGACCCATGTTATTGTTGTAAATGACCCCTGATATTGTTGTAAATGACCCCTGATATTGTTGTTAATGACCCCTGATTATTTGCAACAATATCAGGGGTCATTTACAACAATATAAGGGGTCATTTACAACAATATAAGGGGTCATTTACAACAATAACAGGGGTCATTTACAACAATAGCAGGGGTCGTTAACAACAATAACAGGGGGTGTTAACAACAATAACAGGGGGTATTAACAACAATAACAGGGGTCATTTACAACAATATCAAGGGTCATTTACAACAATATCAGGGGTCATTTACAACAATATCAGGGGTCATTAACAACAATAACAGGGGTCATTAACAACAATAACAGGGGTCATTTACAACAATATCAGTGGTCATTTACAACAATAACATGGGTCATTAACAACAATAACAGGGGGTGTTAACAACAATAACAGGGGGTATTAACAACAATAACAGGGGGTATTAACAACAATATCAGAGGTCGTTTCCAGCTGCATTTTTTTTGGGGCTGATGTAGTTGTTAAAGGGGACTGATATTGTTGATTAACGGGTACCTTATTATATCTCATTTTCCTCCTTCTGCACACACAACTAACAATGACCAGAGATGCAGGAAACAATTGTCGTTCTCATTCATATTAAAATGCCATGTCACATACATCAGAAATTTTAAAAACTGTCCTAAATATGAACTACAGTGTTCTTACACAATTGATGCAATAAAATCTATCATACAACCACTAAAATTTAGATACACTTAACAAGTCAGCCTATGTACATAAAATCATTGCTTCGTAAAGGCTCTTCTTTGCACAATAACAAATCAATTAACAACTGTGGTATCAATGAACATTGATGTTTACAAAAAATCTGATGGACAAAACATGTGTCCTAAATACAATCAGTATGTTAGCAGACATATCATCCTATTGACCAAAACCAATTGCAGCCTATTTGTTCCTCTTCTCTGAGATGTGCAGGTATAGTTAAATTTCCTTCCAAAGCAAGAATAGAATCGGGCAGCTCCATTTCCTTTAGCCTTGTTCGGGTTAACTCATTGGCTGGTTGCAATTTTTCAGCCTGGGATCTTATAATGTCATCAACCATCTCAGTGTATCTGGAGAGTGAAAGAAATAAATATACAAAGTTGTTAACAACATATTTCATGTAACTTGCACGTTCTAATTATTGCAGTTAACATCAAAACATGAGATGTCTGTGCTTCTAGCTACAATTTCTAAACAAACCAAGTTTTAAAGCATAAATCATTAAGTGAAAAAAAATTGTACATGTTCTTTTGCAAACCCGAACGGCACATGACCAAAATGTTAACATTTGATTGTATTTGCAACATATGATCCAACAGTTCATTATTCCTTATGGTCACTTTGAAGAATGAAATAAATTCACCTCTTGCAATTATGTATTTGGAAGAGGCTCACCATCCAAATCACAAGGTTGATAAATCATCAATTTGTTCCACTTCCCAGTCATTAATATTTTAGGCTCTTCGGCATAATTATAAACATATCCATCCACCAAAATGGAAAATAAAAGTAAAAAAAATTAGCACATCCAAGCTTTAATTAAATGAGAGCTGCAATAATCAAAAGACCAAGTCATCTTGATGAAACAGAATTTTATTGAAGTCATGCAGGTTACCATGATTTAGACTTACCATGCATGCTATAACTAATTTATGTTCTATTCTGTTTTGCAAGCAACTTTGTAGTCCATCCACAAAAATCTACAAGAACTAGAGCCTTATCAGTCAAATCAAGGAACATTCTTAATTCCTTTGGATCCTTGAGCGCCTTAAGGGGAACCTCCTCAGGGGCACTCATGATATAGGGATGCAACGAAGACAGTATATTTTTCGCTTTAAGTCTTCCTCGATACTTGTAAGATATAGAATAATGGAAGTAAATTAATGTTGTTTCCTCAGTATGAACACCTATAGAATATGCTAACATCTTCTCTGTATTTCTATGCATATATCTCAGTTTTAAAGGACCAAAATCTATAGACTTACCATAAACTACAAGAGCCACATCCTTCATAAGGGAGCGAGACTCACCGGACCCAACAATTCAAAATGAAAATCAAATACATTAGGATCACTCTACTAAATGCAAAACATTTTAATATGAGAATTATAAGAAGACATGAAAACCAACACCCCCACCAATATATATATATATATATATATATTCGTTATCATTACAAATTTATCCAACTGTAAAGGAATACTAAAAAGTGAACTCAAATATGCGTCAGAGTCAGACTATGTCAGTAGTTCAAGCAAGCAGACTAGACTCTTATTGGCGTAGGATGTAAGACAATCTTGAACACAAAAACTTCAAGGACAAATAAAATTTCAAAATACAGTCTAGTTTATTTAGGGTCAGCTATTAGCATTGATTGTTGATGCTATATGATAAAGGAATCTTCATATTAAAGAGCAAAGAAATGTTGAAAGTTGTGCAATTTATGATGCAAGGCCATAATGTGGTTCTCCCACATGCTAAATTGGTGATTTAATATCCTATAGTTAAAAAGTTGCAGGACACCCAAAGTTTAGTATAATAAAACCAGTTTCTAGACTCTCAAGGTCCATGGGAGTATAATGTGCAACCAAATGAAATTACAATAATTCTTTTAGCCGTACAATATGGTTTCATAGGGAAGCAAATTTTAACTCGCTATGTCTAAGTGATGGAAATGTTATTACTAGCAGTGCCACGTTCGACATCACCAAAGGAAGATATGCATATATACATATACATACATTCCAGTGACTCAAGTCAAATAATAGCGACAGCAAGAATTTACACTTCCAGCTAGCAAAATCCATATGGAAGGGACCGAAAAAAAAAAACAGCAGAACTCTAGGAATATCAAATATGCTGACAAGAATATCAAATATGAAATACCCACATAATAGCTAAACGTCAACAGAAAAATAAGATAAAACCACTACTTCTTTGTAAAGAAAACAAAATATAATTCTTGGCATTGAGGTATTCCAAGTCACTCAACAGTACCCTTTTGCAAAGGTCTCACAGCATCTACTGAAGCAGAAAATCATAAAGTAGTTCGCTAGGAAAGTATGTAACCACTTGGCATAACTTGATAAAAAATGACCTAAACATAACAGCAACCACAGCCTAGTGTCAATAGTACAAAATTATGCCCTGAGTATTAATTGTTGTAGCTTGCACGAAGGTTGAATATTTCTTCACTGGATGAAAATTCTTGCCATATTCAAATTCAGCCGCCAATTACAAGAGAAACTACCTCTTAATGCTTTGTTTGAGACTTTACATACTAGATCGGACTTCAAAGGAAGCCTTCTGTCTTCTAAGGTGGTTAGTCAGGAATAAAAGGGAAAGCCTTCTAGGCTACAGACTATTGGCTTATGTTTGTCTGACAATGTGCCCAAGAAGAGATCTTCGGTTTCATATTATCAACATAACCCCATGATTTCTGAAACTCCTTACGCCCACGCTTCGAGGATATACTTCGACCCTCTCTAATCATAAAATTCTAGTGCCGTGAGTTAAGAAAAATAAAGAACAAAATAAGGCATGAAAGTCTCTTCTGGGAGGGAAAGATGCAGATAATACATTCCTTTATGTAAATCGCAAAGACAGACAAGAACAGAAAGGGAATTATAAACCCAAGAGGTCTCAGCAATCACTGATGCCATGTTCAGACTTAAAATCTTATGAATTTAAGAGAGCTTCCTTCAGTTGTAGACTAGAAATTATAATAACTAAAAATTGAAGAAGGTAGAGAAGAGAAAAGAAAGGAAACCTGCTGCTCATTACGGGCAAGGCATTTGCAAACGATCTCGCCTTCAAGGGCTCGCCTCTCTTCAATGGTGAGGTACTCGTAGTATTGGGCAAGACGGGTCTGGCCCTGCTTGTTCACCATCAATACGAATCTGATCCCCATCCTTCACCAACTTGCCTTGCACGGTCACACAGATTCCGATCCGAAAACACCCCAGTTCGAGATCGATTAAACTCTCCCTCTTCTTCTTTTAGCAAGCGTGCGAGTGAGATTGGAGGGAGACGAGTAAACCGAGAGCGATCGAGCAAGGAGCGGAGTGATTTTGGTGGAGAGAGCTGCAGTGTTTATTTTAAAAACTCATTTGGGTTTTTTGGTCATTTTGCTTTAAAACTGAATGTCAGAAAGGGCCCTAGGGCCATTTGTGGTAGAGGAAAGTTGTTGGGGCCCTTTTTACAATTTGGGGCCTTAATTGGGCCTTAGCAAGGATTCTCCCTTAATTATGTCTTTCTCCTCACTGTTTGTCCGTACATTCTCTCTCATCACTTTTTATCTACGTAATTTGGTTATCAGTATCTTACAAAAAGGAACGCAAGGATTATTATATATAAAAAGTCTTTTAGAAAATTGTGGTCACAAATATAAGAGGTTGGCAAGATAATCAATGATTTTTTTCCACTTTTAACCCTTACAAGAGATAGACAGAAGAGACAGACAATAAATGCATAGTTGGAAATCACATTCTTTGATAAGGGAAAAATAAGTAAATTTTACAAATTGAAGACACATTAAATAATTTAACTAACATCCGTTGGTTCGTGTGAATTTGTTAAAAACATCTTATATTTTGGATTGGAGGGAGCAGCATACACAGCTAAATCATACTCCCTCCGATCATTTTTATTAGAGTCAGATAATCGAATTACGCGGTCTAAGAAAAGAATTAAAATCAAAGTAATAAATATGTAAAAAAAATGAACTATCTTTTTCAAACATGCCCTTATAATGAAGGGGCAAGTAAGAGATAAATAATGTAGTAATAAGATAATGCATGAAAGAGAATATCATATGAGAAAAAGATGAGGAGAGAAAATAAAATTAATTAGAGACAAAAATAGTTAAAGTACATTAAATATTCAGACAACCTCAAGTAGACTCTCACAAAAAGATTCAAGACAATTTAAATTTCATGCTATTATAAAAACTATTGAAGGGAATATTAAAAAAGCTAATATCAAGTTTAATTGGGAATAACTTTTTCAATGTAAATGTTTTTATTAATAGGATTTGAACCCTTAATCAAGTATCTTCCTTATAATTGGGGACAAAATTATACTCCTTTTGGTCTTTATTATAAGGCATCAATTAACAATTCTCATAAACCAAGAAAAACAGTTAAAGTCAATAAAGTTGTTCTATAATTTAAGTAACTTCTAATATTACTCCTACTAATTGCACTAAACTCTAATATCATATTAATTATTACTCTCACCAACTACCCTTATTAATTAGGGGTATACATGGAAAAAGATCATTAATTCTCTTTGGAAACAAACAAGTGCCTTATAAAAAAGACCAAATACATTTATTAGTTGGTGCATTATAATAAAGACCAAAAGGAGCACTTTGATGCGTCCATATGCTTTGAAACAGGTAGCAGCCTGTGATGATTCCAAAAGACACATTTTTCCGTAAACAACAATGTTGCAGCAAACTTTGGGAATGACAGCTTTGAGAGAAATTTCCAATGCTGCTAACATCATTTACACAAAAAGATTCCATAACAATTTTTTTTTTTTTTTTTGTCCATAACAAAATCACTCCTACCTCCCTTGCATAGAGTATATTATATTGTTTTGAAATTGTTAATCCAATGTAATGTTTCCTCTTGTCCTTTTCATGAGAGCATGAAATTTCAAATGCGTTGATTTAATATATAAAATTTCATTTGGGGTTGTTTGAACATTTAATTTATTTTTACCTTTAAGTAATTCTATAATCTCTTCTCATATTTTTTCTCATACTACATTCTCTTTTATATTTTCTCTCATTACTACTCTATTTATCTCTCTTATTTATTCCTTTATAAATAAGAGCATGCTTGAAAAAAAATGTTTATTTCCTACATATTTATTACTTTTACCAATTTCAACTATTTCTTAAACTGTGTAATTTGGTTATTGGGGTCTTATAAAAAGACCATAGGGACCTTTCATTTTTTAACTTAACCCCCTGAATTTTGGATCAATTGCATATTGTAATACCCTAAAATCTGACTTAAGGTAAATATCATAAATTAGTAAAATATACCTATTGAAAATAGGTGAATATGAGGTCTCAAATATGGGAAGGAATTTATCATAATTCTCTAGGGCAATTTCTATTGAAATTAGAGGAATTAAAGTGCTAAAATGCCCTAAATGAGCTAAGATCCATAAAAAATACTGTGATAAATCCTAAGAGACAATAAAATAATTATTAAAAATAGGAAAGTATGTTGTCTCTAATTTAGATAATTTTTGGGATTATTTCCCTTGGAAAAATAAAGAGGGAAAAATCAAAAAGTATTATAATGATCAAAATGCCCCGTGAATTTTAATATAATGCATGAGACATAAAATACTAATGTCAGTGCAATAGTTGTGAAGTAATAAGTTATTCTAATTAAGAAAATTATCAACAATTAATGGGTAATTAATTAAATAATTATTGGCTAATTATTTGGGCTTAAACAAAGGAAAATCCAAGGATAATTATGTAAAACCCTATAATTAGTGGTTTATGGCTAAAATTAGCATAAAATATATTTGCTAATTAATTGAAAAATATGAAGAAAAATATGTGAGATTAAGTAATTTTAAGCCTAAAAACATGTATGGACCAATAGGAAAATTTTGTAAAAAAATTATATTAAATAATTATAAAATAATTATTTTATATAATATTAATTAATTAAATAAATTATAAAAACAGAAAAAAAAAAGAAGAGGACCGAAAATTTGGAATGGATAAGAGGATAGGATTTTAGAGATTTTTGATAATGATACTTTGTAATATAATAGTGTTATAATTGTGAAAAGCAAATAGGATAAATGACCACCGATAGAAATTAAATCCTAATTAGAAAACCATGAATAAAGTTTCTAAAGTCATGGCATATTATAGACAAGTAAATTTTTAGCTTGGAGTAGGTTACCTCCGAAGTTATTTCCGTAACCGAAAAAGGTTATACTAGACTGGCTAAGAAGCTATCTGATATTCAAAAAGCAAATCAGATAAATGAAAATCTATAGAAACCAAGCCATAACTTGAAATCCAAGAATGAGTTGGTAAACATCTGGGCATATTATGAATCAGTGGATTTTTGTCTCGAACATGTTGTTACCCGAAGCAATTTCCGCAACCGAAGGCGGACATCCGAAAATCTTCAGCGAAATAGGAGAGGCTCTGAATGGGATCAAAAATGTAGTTGACCCAAGTATTTTGAAAGAGGAAGAAGAGATCTTCAGGGCTATGTTCCCGGAATTTTGAGATTTTACAAGATTACGCGATTAGGACACCGATCGGGGAACTTTATCGGTACAAGACCATAAAGCAACCTTGTGAGATCATCAAAGATGATGTCATTTTGTGCCACCTAAGGGGGGGGGAGGTCGGCATGCAGATCCAAGGGCCAAGAAGTTGCCACTCCAACGAAGTGCGATCCTATGGTCCAGAATCCGTCAGCCAAAGTGTGAATAGTAACCCAGAATTGCCTATAAATAGGCCTTGCCCTTCATTTGAATCTTCACACCATTTCTCTCTAGCCTAGTTCGAAATTCTTGAAGCAGCAAGGAGGAGGAGGAGTTCGGGGAAGTTTGCAGCGAAGCTCTGAGTAAGTTTTTCGGTCCTTAGTCTTAAGTTTTTCCAGTAGTTATAGTAGGAATGATAGGTAGATCTTTAGTTTTTCATGTATGATTTAGATATCATGTTTTAGGGGTAGATATGATATTTATTTCAAAAATATGTTGGAGGAAGAGATATGTTAAAATTTTGGAGAAATAGAGTTAAAGTAGCGAAGCTCTGGCGAAATTCCGCCGACTAGGCAACTAGGGGCAAAATGGTAATTTGTACCTAAAATTCCTGTTATAATGTCAAATATTGATAAACGTGATATTATGATTATAGGATATCAGTAACCTTGTTCCGCTGTCATTCCGCTGGCTGACGTGCCGCTGTCGGATGTTCCGCTGTTTTCCGTCAAAAGTACAATTTTCCGTCAAACGTACCAGAATACCGTCAACGAAGGTACGGACGCGTACTGTAACAATGACACTGATGTTTATATGCTTATATATGTTGTGGATGGTTTCATAAAGCCGTGAACGGGACTCTGTCCTGGACATGCACTGTGACTAAGGTAGACTTAGATAACTATTTACAGCTTTACGGGTTATAGTCATGATAACACCGTTATGTTTTCCTAGCGCTGATGACACGACCATACATCGTGGCATAGGGTATAAGTGCAGACCAGGGATAACTTTGCATGTTAATGTAGTTGTTATCAATTGATCATACGATGTACTGTATGGATCTATGCTGTAATACTAGAAACATCTGTTGTACATGTATTGTTTGTATAAGCATGAGGTTAACCGTTACCTGAGGTCCGGTGGGCATTGGACCTCAGCTCTTATTATAGCTTCAGGGTCCGGAGACTCGAGGACGGAGGATGAGCGTAAGCTGTGTAAGCAGCACATGTGAAAAACGCGTAAAGAACCGATCGAGGATATCTAAGATTTGAACAGATAATGTAATGTTCATTATGAACAGGCAGTTACGCCACTGTATTATGTTGTATCAGTTACTCAATACTCCTTTTGTTCCAAGGCTCTACTCTGATATATGAAGAAAAAAAATTTACTGGTTTTGAAAATGAGATGTTACACATATAACTCCTTTCCTTTTTATATTTTAATATTTTTGAAACATATTATTCTTCTAGTTTTTTCCATACAAGGGAACTATTTTAATTCACAAATGAATGTTAAAAAAATTAATAAATTTATTAAAATGATAAAAGTAACAACATGAGGTTTAATATTATAATCAAAATTTTAAGGGAGTTAAATTTAAATTTTCAAATGTCGAGGGAGTTATTTTTAACTAATCAAAGCTCAAGGGGTTATTTGAAACTATTCAAAGTTCAAGAGGTTTTATGAAATTGATAATTTACAGAGAATGACACGTAAGATGCCACTTGTCATCTCATAATCTGATGTGTCATTTTCTATCAAAAAGATAATGGTCACTTAACGACAAGAGTTAATAGTTTAAAAAAAAAAGATCAGTGGGATAAATTTAATTTTTGAAATGTCATAAGTGTTATATGCAACTAGAGCTGGGAATCACAGTCGGCCCTTTAAGGGACAAGGCCTAACAAGGCTGGGCCTACAAGGCCTGAGGTAAGAAAAACATATTGAAAGACTTGGCTATCATCCAAGAAGGGGGTTGAATTGGGTGTCTAATTAAAAACTTGATACTTTAAATATCTTTTGCGTTTTCTAACTCAACAATTAGATATTCAAATAAACATATACTGGAAATATAACAGATAAGGGAAGAGAATATGCAAACTATGATTTATACTGGTTCGGCCCAATCCTTGACCTACGTCCAATCCCCAAGCTCGACTTGAGATTTTCAATCCACTATCTTCTTTCAACTTGATTACACGTTCTGTACTTGAAGTAATCCTCTCACTAGGATTCACTCCCCCTTACAAACTGTAATCAATACACCCACTTGATTACACACTCTGTACTCGAAGTAATTCTCTCACTAGAATTTACTCCCCTTACAAGCTATAATCAATACAATGGGTTTCCCACTCAAGATCACCCAATCTTGAGTAACTCTCAAATAGAACGATAGGATGATTACAATAGATATTCTCTCTTAGAAGTGAATGGATAAACACTGAAGTACAATACAAATCATTTCACTCTCTATGATAAGCTATGTAAACATTGAAAACAGAGAGTAAATAATATGAATATCAGAGTATAAACATTTTGAAGATGTAGGCTTGTGTCTTGCTTCTTTTGTCTTGAATCTGTCTTCTTTTATAGGTAGAGATCAGTATATGACCGTTTGAAGATTCAATGACTGTTGGATAAAGAAATATAGTCGTTAGTGACAGTAGGAATATCACCTAGAGGGGGGTGAATAGGTGACTTTTATTTTTCTTTTGCTTGTCTTAGATAAATGAATGGCTAGAGTATAGAAAGAGAGATGAACACAAGGAGATTTATACTGGTTCGGTCTTAACACTTTGACCTACGTCCAGTCCTCAAGTACACCTTGAGATTTCCACTAACTCCTTTAACAAACGTACAATTACCCACTCTGTAACTTAGGATGATCCTTTCACACTCGGACTCACTCCCCCTTACAAGTTGCAATTGTACACCCTCACTTAAAGTTCCACAACCTTAAGTTTGAATAGAAAAATGAAAGTGTTTAACAGACTCCTCACGAGTAAATAAGATATGAACACTGATGTGTGTATTTGAATACTCAAGATAATCACAGTAGTAAATTGAATGTTGTATATGCTCCTGAGTTTGTATCTTTCCAGTTGAATCAGCTGTCTCTTTATAAGGTTCATGATTCATGTCGATCAGCTGTCTTTGGGAAAAACTAGTCGTTGGGACATATTGTCTTTTTGGATTTCCGATGATTGCTCTGCTTTGATGATTATGACCGTTGCATCATTTATTGACTTTTCTCTTATTTGATCAGGGAATAAATCAGAGTAATTGATATATGAATTGTTTCCAAATGAAGATCTTTAATCTTTCCTCTGTCAGACGACGCGTGAGAGTAAATGTGGCGATTCTCTCTTCGGTCAATTTGATTCCTGAAACTTACTTGAATAGAATCATTAGAAATGGAAATTAATCAGTTTATATAATCAGTGATAATGGAAGATCAATATTTATAGTCAGGAGCAAATCAATCACATATATCATTTTCGGATTCTTGTTTGGGACGACCTTGCTCAAGCAAGATTTCTTTTGTGCTCGGGCAAGCCTTAACAAGGAAAGGAAATTTCTCGCATGCTCGGGCATGTTATTCCCATTGCTCGAGCATAGTGCTCGGGCAGGGTTTACTCGGGTGCTCGAGCAAGCCTCAGAGAAATGGTTTTTCTCGTCGCTGCTCGGGCAACCTATTTTGTGGTGCTCGAGCAAGCCTCAGCCAGAGGCGAAAATCAGGATATTTCGTTGCTGCTCGAGCAAGCAATATATGTTGCTCGGGCATGGTGCTCGGGCAGGGTTTACTCGGGTGCTCGAGCAAGCCTCAGACAAATGGCTTTTCTCGTTGTTGCTCGGGCAGGCTATTTTGTGGTGCTCGAGCAAGCCTCAGCCAGAGGCGAAAATCAGAATATTTCGTTGCTGCTCGAGCAAGCAATATAGGTTGCTCGGGCATGGTGCTCGAGCATGACGAAATCCATGCTCGGGCAGACAACACTTTAGGCGAACTTGGGAGGTTGCTCGGGCAACTATTTCTTGCTGCTCGAGCATGGTGCTCGGGCAAGCTTTCTCTGGTGCTCGAGCAAGGCTCTCACCTTTAACTTCTTTTCCTTGAATCCCGATGTTGCTCGGGCAAATGGACATGTGCTGCTCGAGCAAGGTTCTCAGCTTTAGCTTCTTTTCCTTGAATCCTGATGTTGCTCGGGCAACTTATTTGTCCTGCTCTGGCAAGGTTCTGATTCACATATTTTCCACTCAATTTAATACCTTACAATTGTAATCATCAAAACACCGAGAACTACAGTTAGACTCAGATGGAACTAGCCGTTAGAACTTCGTTTTCTGAACCGGCTATGACATCAACATTTACTTTACTCTTGATCTTCAGTTTAACAGCCTTTGATCATCTGAAACATGTACACAAATGATATAAATAATGTTAAGAAGTATTATAAATCATTTGGGTATTCATCTGGATGTTCTTGATAAAAAATGAGACTTTCGACACGGTGATTTTCTTAAGCGAGGTGCAAACTCGAGTTTGCATTTGTAACTTGAGTTTAGAGGTTGTTGCTTTACTCAAGATTGCTCTCTGTCTGATGGAAACTCGAGTTTCCAACTTAATGACTCGAGTTTCGGTCTTTCCCAAAATCATATTTTTCTCTCTGTCCCTGACAAACTCGAGTTTTGGTTCCAAAACTCGAGTTTTCTTCATTTGATAGCAAACTGTGCAACATCTTGAACAGACAGTCAACTTTGGAAGGCCATATCTTCATGTTCTGAACTCCGTTTTGGTCTGTTAAAATCTTGATAGAAAGGCCTTTAAGTATACTTTCATATGCCACTGGTTTCACCTCAATCCGATGTCTGGTTTGGGAGATATCATTGAATTACCAGACGTCGCCTAAGCTGAATGTGAAACAGAGTAGAACAGAGTTGCTGATCAGCGCTGTAAACTCGAGTTTTCACTTGGAAACTCGAGTTTTCCTTGTCCAGAGACACCAGAGATGCTAAAGACATTACAAACTCGAGTCAGTTAGAGATTAACTCAAGTTTTGAGTTCCAAACTCGAGTTTTGTGTCCTAAACCAATCATATCCAACACATATGTTTTTCAAAGCCCGGCCCGAGAGCACCAGGGCCAGGGCTCGCCCTACAGGGCCTGGAAGTTACTATTCCAAATTTTAACTATTTTTCCTCTATTTTTTTTCAAAGAAATATAATTAGTAAATTACAACAATTAAAGTTCTAATTTATCAAATAAATGTTGTTAACATTAATATCCAAACAACACGAATTATTCAACAAATAAACACATTCACTAATTCATAATCAAAAGTAAACTATTGTCCACAACTAACTCACATAAAATATAATAAGCATACCTAAGTTTTAAATTTAAACTATTATACAATATGTCTATGGCAAGATTGACCCTATGACTTGTGATGAGAAGGTTGTCAATATAAAGAGCAAGATGAATTTCATTTTCAATGAATATTCGAATATGGAGACATCTCTTCCAACTCCTTCTTAAATTTTTTTAAAAAAATTAACAAGGCCTAATGGGCCAGCCTTTTAAACCCAAGGCCTTGTAGGGCCGGTCCAACAGGATCAATTTCATTTAACTCCTCCATTTTTCAAGCCCGGCCCTTGAAGGGCTAAGGCTTAAACGGGTTCGGCCCAATTTTCCGGCTCTATATGCAACTGATCCAAAGTTCCGGAAGGTTTTATATAATTTAGTCTTTTCTTAAACTACGTAACTCATTTATTGTGGTCTTATAAAAAACACCATAAGGAGTATTCATCTGGTTCTTTTTAGGATTGTCTGAGTATTAAATGCATTTTTAACAATGTTACCCTTAAATAATTTTGCCAATTCACTATCTTTCATCATTTTTTCACTATTACTCTATCTCATTTACCCACTTATAAATAAAAACAAGTTTGAAAAACAAGTGTATTTTCTACCTATTTATTACTTTGAACTAATTTTAATTGTTTTCTTGTATAATGCAATTCAGTTAATAAAACCTTATAAATAGAGACAGAGTGAATGTAGTTTTACTTTTACCCCTAATTTATTGTTCTTTAGACTTTTACCCCCTTCTGTCCACAATATAATCATAAGTCACTTCAATGTCCACAATATAATCATAAGTCACTTCAATTAATCCATCAGAATCAAAAAAACATGGTAGTTGGCTCATTAAATATATCTTATGTTGAAAATTTTCAACTTTATCTATATCAAATGATGTTTTGAATGATAGAGAATAGTACAAGCTAGAGTCACATTTAAGAATTATTACATGTGCAAAATTTACTAATAAGCATTAATTACTCACTAAATTATTTATCTTACAAATTAAAGAATTCTTCTAGAAGTTATTTATATTTTTAATTGGAAGAAATATTTTTTTGGACTTCATCAAAGTATATTTTATATTAAATATAGGTGAATTTAAAAATTTATTAAATTTTATGATAAAGGTAATTAGGTTTAAGATTTTTTTTTTTCCTGTAATGATGAAACATGTTAGATTTCTCTTATACGATCAGAGGAGTATACTCCCTAATGTTTTTATTATAAAGCATATTCCATAAGAGATTGATTATCCATGTTATAAGTCACTTTATAAGGTACTCCCATAAATATTTAATATAAGACATCTATAGAGAGTTTATCTTAATCTTAAAAATTAGACATAATTTTCATATTTGTATCCTTTTATAATTTACCTATATTGATGATCCCACAACAATAATCAAAGAGGTGAAAGAATGAGGGGATTAATGAAGATGACTAGGGTATTTTAAAAAATAGATGTCATATTAATTAACTCAACTAACTTTCTTAATCTAATCAAATTAAATAAATATGTCTTATATTAAATACCGAAAGAATCGAAGTACTAATTAAGTTTTTTTTTTTTTATATTATTCATATTTAGTGTTGGTTTGGTATAATGGAAATGGGAGGGGGAGGGGGAGGGAAAGGAAAATATTAATGAATTCTAATAAAAAAAATTGGAGAGGTTTGATTAAAAGCTTTTAATTAATCTTGTTACTCTTTTATTGTACATCTTTTTTTAAAATTTTTTTAACTCCACTTATCTATTTTTTAAATTAAACTCATTAAAATTTCCCCTTTATTAACTATAAAAATGTAATACAGATATGATAATTTTCTATTTAAATATAGTTTTTTTCTTTCCATTTTTGACAAAGTTAATGTAATACCCTAAAAATCACACTTAGGGTAAATATCATAAATTAGGAAATAATACCTATTAAAAATAGGTGAATATGTGGTGTCAAAAAGAATGTTAAATTTCTAAAGGAAAATTTCTTGGAAATTAGGAAAAATGTGATAATGTGCCAAAATGACCAAAATGCCCCTATGGAGCATATAATGACTTAGGAAAATTGTGAGAAATCCTGAAGGGTAGTAAAATAATTATTAAAATTGAGAGAATATATTGTCTCTAATTTTGGTAATTTAATAAATTATAAGCTTGGAAGAATTGTAAAATAACAACTATAAAGTATTTGGAGATCATAACTAACTCCATAATTATTGATATTTTACATGGGAGATAAAATAGCTATGTTAGTTCTGATTTTGAGAGGAAGTGATTAGTTCTAAATAAGAAAATTGTCAACAAATAATAAGTGATTGATTAAATAATTATTGGTTAATTATTTAAGCTTGAACAATGAAATAATTGTGATAAATTATGTAGAACTCTATAATTAATGGTTTATGGCTAGAAAATTAGCATAAATATATTTGCTAATTAATTGGAAAATATTGAGAAAAATAAATGAGATTAAGTAATTTTGAGCCTAAATACAAGTATGGACCAATAGGAAAAAGTTGTAAAAAAATTATGTAAAAAAAATTATTAAATTATATATTAATTAATTAAAAAATAAAATAAAAATTATATATAATTGTGTGTGTGTGCCGACATGGTGAAGGGAAAAAGAAAAAAAAATAAAAAGGATGTGAAGGAAGAGTGTAAAATTAAAACTCCTAATTAAAAATTAATTAAAGTAAAAAGGTAAGAAGTAAATAAACACTGATGGAGATCGGATCCTATCTAGAAAACCATGAACGAAGTTTTTAAAGTCAGGAGATAATATTGATGAGTGGATTTTTATCTCGAATTGAGCTGTACCTGGAGTCATTTTCGAGATCGGTAGAAGAATTTAGTAATAAGACGAAATAGGGTAATCTGTGAAAAAGGCAGATAGTCACAGATTTAGAGTTTGAAGGAAATAAATTATAACTCAACATCTGGGTATGAGTTGAGAATTTCCTGGACATATTTGGAATCAGTGGATTTTTGTCCAGAGGTTGATGATTTCGGAAGTTCGTTCCGTAACCGGCACGTTTTTCCGTAAAACTTCCGCAGGACCGTTGGAACCCTGTATGGAATCAAAAATTTATTTAGCTCGGACATTTCTAATGAGTGAGAAAATTTCTTCAAAGTTGTAATTCCGGATTTCTAAGATTTTACAAGATTACGCGATTCGAGCACCGATCGGGAACTTTATCGGTATAAGACTTCTAGAGCAAGGGAGTGACATCACCACCATGACATCATTTTTTGTGCCACCTAAGGGATTGAGGTCAGCATGGTGAGGTGTAAGGCCGGATTTTGCCAACTCAAAGAAGTGCGATCTTACGGTCCAGAATCCGTCTGATAAAGCATGAATAGTACCCAGAATTTTCCTATAAATAGTCCTCCACCCTCTTTGCAAAATTCACACCAAATCCTCTTGTGGATTTCGAAATTAGAGAGGTTTTAGAGAGAGAAGCTCTGGAGGAAAAAGCAGCGAAGCTCTGGGTAAGTTTTTCGGTACTTAAGCTTTCATAGTTCTTTCGGTAGATAGAGTAGAATTGTTAGTTAGATCTAGGAAGTAGGAGATGAGATTCCTATACTTGTTTTTAAGCCTCACTGCATTGAAAGATGCCTGACGAGGTAAAAACATAGTAGGAATTGAGTTTCTGAAAGTTGGGAGTTAAAGTAACGAAGTGCTGACGAAATTCCGCCGATTAGGGGGTCAGGGGTAAAATGGTCATTATGACTAAAAATGTTCATCGTAATGATAGATTCTTAACAAGCACGTTGTTATATTGATAGGGTATCTGTGATTACATTCTGACCTACTGTCGTACCGTATTCCGACAGAAGTACCGAGTTTCCGTCAACGAAGGTACGTTCGCGTACTGTAACACTAATCTGATATTTATGGTATGCGTATATGTATTATGAGTATTGTATGCGTATATGTGGTTAATGGTCTGTTGATATGTTATAAGTGTTGTTATGTGCTTTTGAATACATTCACTCCGTGCAGTACATTTATATTCACTCTGTGCGGTGCGTCTGCACTCACTCCATGCGATACTTCTGCATTCACTCCGTGCGATACATCTATTGTGAGCTGCTTATGTTATGATTATCTGTGATCCATGTACTGTATATGTAAATATGAGGTTAACCGTTACCTGGAGTCCGTATGCATTGGACCTCAGCTCTTAACATAGCATCCGGGTTCGGAGGACCGAGGACCGAGGACCGAGGAGAGAGGAAAGCAGCCCGAGTAGAAGACCCGGTTGAAGACTTCCTTTTGATGTTCTTTACTTTTGAAACACTCGGTTACAATACCGCTGTTGTAAAAAGCCAGACTTACGGCATTTTGAATCTATATATCAGTTACTCTTCCGCTCCGATGCTCTACTCTGATGAAAAAAATTTATACTGCTTTTGAAAAGTTGGGATGTTACAGTTAATGACCAAACCACCTCTCATCACTTTTGATAAGGTGGTTAAAAGTTCCTTATAATATAAATTTCAGGGAGCACTACTTTACTCCATCCATTTAAAATATAAATCGCTTTTAACTAATACATCAATAATCAACCAACACTTGCAATTTTTTTAATCCATATCTTTAATAGCTAGGGGCAAAGTTTCTTTTTATTTTATTTTAAAACATTTTTAATGAGTTAATTACTCAATTAAGGGAGAGGAGGGTAGAGTCGAGAAATCGGGCCGAGTCCGTCAGGCCGACCTCTTTAAGCCCTAGCCCTTCAAGGACCGGGCTTGTAAATTAGAACTTCTAAATTAAGTTTGTTTTGCAAGGCCGAGGGCTTAAAAGGGCTAGCCCGTAGCTAGGCTCTTTTAATTTTTTATTTTTATTTTGTTAACTTGACTTAACCATTTAATTTACTAATTTATATGTATTTTATATTTGTTATAGAGTTATTTATCCATTTAATTACAAATACATAATAACTATGCTTTGATTTTATGATTAATTGGTTTATTATTTACTGCAAATAAAGATTTATGGATGTATTTAACTATTCATGATGTGAGAGAAGATATTCTTGATATTTTTACCCATAAAGCAAAGCCTACTACTCGAAATGAAGTATAATCAAATGTCTTTGAAATTGATGATAATGGTGAAGAAGAAGAAAACGATAGTCATCATACCCATGTTGCTTAGTGAGAAGCTTATTACGCTTTGTGTGAGTTACTTGTGAACAATAGTTTACTCTTGATCATGAATTAGTGACTGCATTTGTTTATTGCATTAAGCGTGTTGTGTAGACATTAATGTTGACAACATTTATTTGATAAATTAGAACTTTAATTGTTGTATTTTACTAATTATATTTCTTTGAAAAAAACGCAGGAAGAATAATTTAAATTTATAAAAATGTCTTTCGACCCTGGCCCGCATGCTCTCTGGCCGAGCTTTGAAAAACAGACGTTTTTCTTACCCCGGGTTTAAAAGGGCCAGCCCTTTTAAACCCTAACCCTTTAAGGCCCAACCCTAATTCCCAGCTCTAGAGGAGGGTCTAAGTTGTTAAAATCTAATTTTTTTTATAGTTGTGAGCTCATTTAATACTCCCCCCGGTTCTGATCTTAATATAAAACATATTTGTGCAGTTGAGTTTAGTCTTAAATATAAGATATAGTTTACATATTTGTCAACATTTTCCTAATTTACCCCAATTGGCGTTCCCTCAACAATAATAAAAAAGGAAAAGAAATGAAGAAATTCAGGAATATGACTAGGATATTTTAAAAAATACACATCATGTTAACTAATTTTCTTTATCTCACCGAATCAGGTAAAAAATCTTATATTAAGAACTAGAGGAATACTAACCATTGATTGAGCATAATAATGTGAAAAAAAAAAGTAATTTTAATATTTTTCTATGAGCATTTTAAGAAAAAGTATATTAATTGCTCCTTAAAAACAGTAATTAGGATTAAATATGAATTTTTTTTCATAATGCGCTTTATATTTAAAAAAGAAGAGAATTTAGGGGGGGGGGGATGAAAAAACTTGGCCAAGCTTTGAATTTACAAAACACCAAATGTAAAAGAAAAGATATAAAAGTCTAAAACCAAATTCAATTCGGAATGGAGGGAGGGGTTATATACTCCACGTCATTTCTTATTATAAATCACCACTAACTACTTCATTTTGCTCGTTAACTTTGTTTAAAAATAAAATATTTTTCAACCTTAATAAAAAAACTCTACATTCGTATTTTTTTTTTCATACTAAATTGTAGTAAGAATGATATTTACAAAACTTTCATTAATAATTCACCAAGTGATTTATATTATGGATTAATTAAATATTTTTTCTAAAAGTTGTATATTTAACATTGGAGGGAATATTTGGGGGAATATTTATTTGGGTTTCGCTCAATCTGGGGCAGGTTGCTAGTGTTACCTTAGTATAGTTTATAATAACTGAGAATTGTGTATTATTGGAACTTCACTTTCTTTCTTGTAATAGCCACAAGTTATGCTATTAATTAAATAATTAATGAAAAATTCAAGATTGTTGGAGTTAGTTAAAGAACAATATAAAAAAACAAAAGTTCTCAGCATGGCTCTTTGTGGGTTGTTGTGTTGTCAAGCACTGCTTTTCATTTGTCTCAGCACAATGTGCTCTGTTCGATCTGCTCAGTCCATTGCATGCATCCAACTTCTGTCTTCCCATTTAATTGCTTCATACCTTCCCAGAATCTCACCTTCCTCACATATATACTTTACCACTACTATTGCACCCTACAAGCTAAGTCAAACCCTACTATTCTTTGCAAATTTATTTATGACTCTTGGAGTCAGCTTTGTTAACAAAAAAATATTGATATTGAAATTTTATAGGTTGAAAACATATTTTTTTTAATGTTGACATATTCATTTAAACTTTCAAAATAACAATGATTGTTACAAAAAATAATCATTTGAGATTCACGATATTAGGGTTAAAGGACTGAAGACATGCTTTTTAAAATTAAAGAGCCAAACTAAAAATTTGTATGCCAAAACAGGTTTTTCGGCTAAACGTTTTGCTTAGTAGCGAGAGCTAATATGATTTGTACCATCTAGATTTGATCTAGTTTTTAAAATTTATGATTTTTTTTTTAAAAAGAACATTTTTGAAAAATAATAGTTAAAATATTATCTTTATTTTAAATTGTATACTCATTAAAATATTTGTTTTAAAAAAATATATAGAGAATTTAGAAAAATTAAATCTTGAACGTCCAGAATTGATCGGGACGGTCTGAATCCTATTAGCTCTCAGTACTAAACAAAATATTGGATGAAACCCTAGAAAGATTTTGCTTTCCAGAAAATATTCATATTCTTCTTTAGAATATAAAATCGTGAACCAAATTTAAAATTAGAAAACGAGAAATTGATCAATTAACTACAGTACAAAACATCATAGTTCAATCACTTTTCGTAATGATAATATTTTTAAAGCATGTGATATGTATTTAAATGAAGTCTGAGTCAAACAATTATATATATAGCTGTGTAGTTGTGCTTTAACAATCACGAAATAATCATTAAGTCCACAAAAGAATATTCTATTAATATGTAAATGCGCGTAATTGTTGACTTCATGAATGACGTATTATTATATCTTGTCCTGTGCATGTCTAATATTACATAACAAAAATTTGAAAATATATATATATCGTTGCTAGGTTATAAAAAGACCCACCAATAAACATCTTTTTATAATTAAAGACTCTCTAAGATCTAAACTTTTGTTTTACAACTGGTGGGAAGAGAATAATCTCCTTTTACTCTTCCCCATTATCTTCTCATAATCTTATCTCCATCCTAAAATCATGAAATTGATGATTTAAATTTAATATTTTATAAAATTATTATTTTATTTAATTATTTAAAATTCTTTATTTTTTCTATATTGCAGTTATGAACTATCTAGATCAAATTATATTTATGTTAATAATTTTAGAAAATATTGAATCTAAACCATTTATCTTTTTAATCTAACAGTGGATATGATATTATGAGAAAAAAATAAGAAAGAAAGAAAGAAAAAAAAATTGAGAGAAACGCAATCCCAATTGATGTGAATATATATAGTCGGTGTAAAAATGATTTGTCTTTCTATTCTAGTATTACAAGAGGTATAGAAAATGGTTATACTGATTGTTGTAAGTTGTAACCACCGATGTGGAAAGTTTGTTTGTTCTTTTTAAGAAAATTGTTTTGTTTCACAATTTATATATCGAACATTTTTAATTTAAGTGAGATTGTGCGACGGAATTTTTTCTATCAAAATTGTTTACATAATTGTTTATATAATTTTTAAACCTATAGACGAAGTAGGTGATTTTGATTTTATAAAAAGAATAAAAATTATATTAAAAAAATTGTAGGTGATTTTGATTTTAGTATGGTGAAAGGTTATTATGCATAGAAAATGCAAATCAGCAAGCATATAACAAATAGAGTATAATATACAAGTCAGATAATCCAAGGCATGCCGTCATAGACGAAGAAAAGCCAATATGCACAGATTGAATATTAGTTTAGTTACATGGTTACACAGCAATGACAACATAAAAAAATGAGGAAACAATTTGATCAGTTAAAAACCTGACTTTCTTAAATAAATTTTACATATTCACAGAAGACCAACTTCCACTAAGGAAGGCAAGAGCGATAAGCTATTAAGCTTTCTTAAATGTTTACGTATGTTCTACTGGTCAAAGACAGTGACAAAATTAAAACTACCAAGAATAAAAAATCATTATATAGGGTAATTAGTAAGGACTGCTCATGATGAAGAAACAGAGGGAAAAAAGTTTAACTTAAAACAAGAAATAAAGACTATGATTTATATTAACAAAGTGGATTGTGTAATTTTACATGTAAAATTTGTAATAAAAAAAATTGAATTTCTTGAATTAAAAACTACATCTAATGCAAAAAAAACTAAAAAGAAGGATGGGTTAAGTAGCTTTTTTTTTTTTTGAGCAATTTTGCCCCTCCTTTAGAAACCCTAACGGTCAACTACCTGTTGACCATTAACCCTAACGATTGTAACATCCCGTTTTCACAAGCAGTATAAATTTTTTTTTCATCACACATCATTTCAAATCTTCAGAGTAGAGCACCGGAGCGATTGAGTAACTGATATATATATTAAAATACCCACGGTAGCATGTCTTCTTTGTTTAAACAGTGTACAAGAGTGTTTCAAAAGTAATATATAACAACAGGAAGAAGTCGTCAGCCGGGTCTTCTATGCGGCCTGCTTGCCTTTATCCTCGGTTCTCGGTCCTTCCGATCCTGAAGCTAAGTTAAGAGCTGAGGTCCATGCATCGAACCCCAGGTAAAGGTTAACCTCATGATTACATACATCATATATGTACGACAAACATTCATAGAATTTTGGCAACATTTACTACGGTCAGACATAAGGTATACATATCAGATATGTATGGCAATAACAATACAGTCGGATGACAAACAATAGTACAATCGGAGTACAGACAATAGTACAGTCAGAGTACAGGCATGACAGACAATAGTACAGTCAGAGTACAGGCATGACAGACAATAGTATCATTACGATAGACATTTTTGAAAGACCTGGCAATCACCCAAGAGGGGGGTGAATTGGGTGTTGGATAAAACTTTAGGTACTTTGAAAATCTTTTCGAAATTTCTAAATCGACAGTTAGATATTCAAATAAGCATATACTGGAAATATAAAAGATAAGGGAAGAGAATATGCAAGCGTGATTTATCTTGGTTTGGTCCAAAATCGTTGACCTACGTCCAGTCCCAAAACACACGGGATTCCACTATCTTTCAAGAACAATTACACACTCGTAAACGAATGATGGTCCTCTCACTCTCGGACTCCACTCCCCTTACAAGTTGTAATTGATACACCCGCTTGATTACACACTCGTAAACGAAGGATGGTCTACTCACTCTCGGACTCCACTCCCCTTACAAGTTATAATCAATGCAATGTGTTTCCCACTCAAGATCACCCAATCTTGAGTAACTTTCAAATAAAATGTTTACAGATAAATATTCTCTCACAGAAGTGAATGTATAATCACTGAAGTGCATAATCGATCATCACACTCTCTACTGATAACTATATAAGCATTGTGAAACAGAGAGTATATGAGATAAGTGTTGGATTCAGAATATCAGCATTTCGACAGTGCAAGCTCTCGTCCGTCGTCATCTCCATTTTGAATGGTTGTCCTTTTATAGCCAATAAAGACCATTGAGCTATTCTTCCATTTTTTAATATGACCGTTGTGGCGTATATGACCGTTGGAAAATATTACCGTTGGAATATTACCGTTGGGATATTCAAATCGTAGCATTTGGATCTGATGAACAAGTTGAGCATTTTAATTCATTGAAGAACATTACAGTTGAATATTCAACTTCATTTATTCAAGTTCCTTGTTGAATTCGATCTGTTTTGTCATATCTGAAAATCTGCAGAATTCATATTGAAGCCTTGGACGTTCTGACACAATTCTGAGTTTTTGGGTTCTGATTCTAATCCTTCAATTGATCATCTGAAACTTGCTAACAAACATGATTCATAGCATTGAGAAGTATAGCAAGTAGAAATCAATTGATAATAAACATTCCTGAAATTTCAGTGTTGCTCTTGTACGTTCGTTGTTTCTTTGTGTGGTTGACTCGAGGTGGTCTCTTTGGCTCGAGTCAAAAACTTCTTCCAATAGCTCTAACTCTGTATGCTTGGTGACTCGAGGTGCAAAGGTTGGCTCGAGTCAAAACTCTTCTATTCTTCAACGGTTTGGTTTTGGCTCGAGGTGACCAAAGCGTGGCTCGAGCAACCATGAATTAATCATTAATTCCAGAAACATTTGACTCGAGGTATACTTACTGGCTCGAGGTGAAAACTGCTCTCATTTCTTCTATCTTTCTGTTTGGCTTTGACTCAAGGTAACGAAAGCTCTGGCTCAAGGCAAGCTTGATTTAATCATTAATTCCATAAACATTTGACTCGAGGTGAGGATGTTGGCTCGAGTTAAAAAGTCTTCTGTATTCTTCAAACTCTCTGGTTGGACATAGACTCGGAGTGAGCTTGCTGGTTTGAGGCAACTTGCTCCTTCTCAATTTCGTTGATCTTGAATTGAACTCTGTTGCTTCAGTATTTCGTGTGTCCATTTTCGAAGCTCATAACTCCCTGGTCCGAAGTTCGTTTTGTCTGGTTCAAGTCTTGATGGAAATCCCTTTGAGTCTTCTTTCAAATGGAACCAGTTTCATCTCATTTGGATTCGCCATTCATGAGATACACTCAAAATACTGAAGGTGGGTCTGGTGTGTGACGCTGATGTTACTGTCATCTTCAACAATTTATATCTCTTTCATCTGACCTCCTTTGGACTTGAATTTTATATCAAAATGACTCATTGGAAATCTAGTTTCCATCAAAATTGGTTTCACCTCAATCGGATCTCTGGTTTGAGAGATATCGGTGAATTACCAAAGGTTGCCCGAAGCTGAACGTAGAACAGAGTGCTCTGGACTAGTATTTGACTCGAGGTAGCTGGAAATTCACCTCGAGGTAGTTGACTCGAGGCACAGATATGGTTGCCTCGAGGTAAGGTGTCCTGTAGCTCGTTACTGTAGCAAAAACAATGTAGAAACGCTGACTCGAGGCTGATGGATGGCTGGCTCGGGTTAATTCCTTCCTTAGGCGAAAATCACTGTGACAGACTCATTTTAACTCCGAATTGAGTCATTCCAACTTCCATATCACCGTGGAGACTTGTAGAATCAATCTAACAACTTGTATGATGATTTTAATATTCCATTTAGCAAGTTTTCTTTCTTTCCTCTTCTCTTGAACATATTCATAAATTAATTCTCCAATATGTCCTCTTCTTCTTGAACTTGATATCTTCTTCAATTTCTTCTTTCTAAAATATCTTGTCTCCTTCTTGAGCTATTATTCAATTTGAACTAATCTACATAAAATATAATAGTTAGTCAATTTAGGAGATAAATATATCATACAACTTTTGCTCTTAAGAATGACACATATATAAGACATCATCAAAACTAATATAAAACCAACAATTTTTAGTCATAATGACCATTTTACCCCTGACCCCCTAATCGGCGGAATTTCGTCAGCATTTCGTTACTTTGACTCTAATCTTCCAAAATTTAGCCATAACTCCGAACCCATCATAAATTTTGAAATTAATGACTAAAATACCCCTAACATATGATATCTAATCATACTTGGAAGATTAAAGACCAAAACAACATTTCTACTATAACTACCGAATTGAAAACTAGAACTTAAGACTCGGTATCGAAAAACTTACCCAGAGCTTCGCTGCTTTTTCCTCCGGACTCCTCCTTCTCTCTACCCTCTCTCTAATTTCGAAATCCTTAAGAGGATTTGGTGTGAAGAATTGAAGAGAACTCATGGCTATTTATAGAAGAAAAATGGGCCAACTTAGGTCATTTTCTCCAAAACTTCCCTTCAACCACAACCAAGCAAATTAGGGTTTTTGTGCAAGCTCTTTCTCCTCCACACAATGCTCAAACCGACCTGCCCTTGCCTCCAAAGTCCAAAAATGTGCTCAAGTGGTGCCACCTTGCATTGCTTCTGGAAGGTTTTACACCGATAAAGTCCCGGTTCGGTGTTCTAATCGCGTAATCTTGTAAAACCTTAGAAATCCAGAACCACCGGTCACGGAAACGACTTTGGAGACAGTCTATTCCGAGATAAAATTATACTTGTCTATAAAATAATCTGACTCTAGAAACCTTATTCATGGTTTTCTAGATAGGATTTAATCATTATCGGTGGTCATTTATCCTATTTGCTTTTTCACAGAATATTCCTTTATATTATTATTATAATACTAAATATCTAGATATTGTTTTTGCTCAATTCTTATCCATCTTTATCCAAAAATTCGGTCAACAACAGCTGGTCCATTTTATTATTAATTTTCGTTTTTAATTAATTATTTAATTAATTAATATTATATAAAATAATTATTTAATAATTATTTTTATATAATTTTTTACAAAATTTTCCTATTGGTCCATACTTGTTTTTAGGCTTAAAATTACTTAATCTCATATATTTTTCTTAATATTTTTCCAATAATTAGAAAATATACTTTATGCTAATTTTAACCATAAACCACTAATTATAGAGTTTTCAATAATTATCTTTGGATTTTCCTTTTTTTAAGCTTAAGTAATTAGCCAATAATTACTTAATTAATCCCCCACTAATTGTTGATAATTTTCTTATTTAGAAATAATTATTTCCTCACAACAATTGGACTTACATTGTTATTTTATGCTTTACATAAAATATTAAAAATCACGGGGTCAATAATGATCCCGTAACACTTTTAAATTTTTCCCTCACTATTTTCCAAGGAAATAAATCCCAAAAATTGTCTAAATTAGAGACAAGATACTCTCTAATTTTTAATAATTATTTTATTGCCTCTAAGGATTTTTCATAATTCTCTTAGGTCATTATATGCTCCACAAGAGCATTTTGGTCATTTCTGACACATTATTTATTTTTTCCTAATTTCCAAGAAATTCTCCTTTAGAAAATAAGATAATCATGTTATTTTCCCTAATTCAAATTTTAGGGTATTACAACGATCAACTTTAGGGTTGTTAATGAAGGGGCAAAATTGCTCCCCAAAAAAACTTCCGAGGCAAAATTGCTCAAAAAAAAAAAACTTTATAAGTAAAATTGTTACTTAACTCCAAAAAAATGTTAAAACTTCCAAGGCCCCATTAAAAAAAACTTTGAACCTTGCTTGCTGCTAGAAAAAGCCATGTTGACAGATTTACACTCACCTAATAGTACTTGAATTTAACTATACACTCCTTCAATACCTAAAAGTTAAACATTTTTTAATGGGGCCGATACTTATTATAAGTTTTATATATATATATATATATATATATATATATATATATATATATATATATATATATATATATATATGTGTGTGTGTTCTGATGTAGAACTCAGATGTCCGGCCTATAGAAGGTCCGGTGGTTTGATATAGGATCTGTGTGCTCTTCCTGTATGCTTATGGGTCAAGCGTTCAGGAGAGGGTATGATCACGGTACACAAGCAGGCGTTTCGCCTAAGGAGTCTTGTGTGCTTGTGTGATTGTATGTAGATAAGTCAAGGTTTAGAGTGAATGTACCTGGCGCCCGTCTCCTTCCTCTGTATATATAGAGTATACAGTTAGTTAGTCCCTTGGCCGCCACGCCGTACGTGTCATGTGCGTGTCAGGGATCGTGTGCGCATATCCATGATCGTGGGTGCATGTCCGAGGATCGTGGGTGCGTGTCCAAGGTCATGGCTGGGTCCCACGGATGGTGGGTTGCCCCCGTACTAGCCGGTGAGATCATGGGCCTAGGCTAGGTCCGTAATGATTGCCCCAAGCTCGGTTGCTCGGGTCTGCGTGCGCCGAGTTTAGATGTTCGCTTGAAGAACGAAAGTTCGAGTCTTTGTTGAAGTCCGAGTCATTGTTGATCGCGAAGTAACATGATGTCCTTGCCCCCAGTAGGGTTGTCAGGAGTCTCGGTCAACCGGGGTGAACATGTTCTTGGATCCTCTAGTTGTATCGGAGCTGCCCCGTCTTACTTTGATAAGGTGTCTATCGAGTTTCAAGCAATCTCGGAACTACAAGTCTTTCGGTTGAATTGCCCCCGGACATGTGGTCAGGGTTATGCTTGTTTAAATTTTGTTGTTCTTCGACCATCCGGGCTCGCTTCTTGCACGGTCGAAGATTCCAAATGTGGGTCCTTTCTCAGAGGCTGATTAGCCTAACGAGCAAGCCGGGATAACTGACTGTGACTCCTGCTCCTTGTGCCCGGACCTCGGCTGTCGATTTCTCTTCTACGTTATCATTTGCCTATGCCAGCTGGCGTCCCTCGACTGTCGTGAAGCCGAATTGAGGGGGTGCTGGCCTATACGGGCTTTGGCGTACTTAATGCCTGACAGACGCGCATTAAATGAGAAGGTCACGTCATCCTTTCGACCAGATGGAAAAGGCGCTTTTGCCCCGTCGATTGGGTTTCGAAAGGTTTATACCCGCCAAGTCTCCTTCCTTGTTATTTTATCAACGTTGCTTTGAAGAACTTCTCTCCCGACGATTCTCGCTCTCCGAAGGATAACTTTGTGTCGTGAACTATCTTCGTTCCACAACTTCCTCGATCATCTCCATATTCTAGGTAGGTATTCTTGTTTCCTTGCCTCTTTCTTTTGTTCTTGCTACGATCTGCCGTTTCCACGTGAGATTGCGTCCGTATTTAGTTGAAATTCTGGGTAAATTCCCTTGTTGAGTGGGTTTTCGCGTAGTCCTGTTTTCAGTTCCTTCATTTGTGCAAAACTCCCCCTGTTTTTCGAGTGAGTCGTTTCCTTTTCCTTAATACCTTTAGTAGAGAGGCTCCCCATGTCAAAGGACATAAAGAATATGACCCCCGAAGAACTGGTGGAACTACGCCACACCGTCAAGGGAAAAAGCCGTTGGTGGCTTTGGGGCGATGAATCTTCCCGTCCAACGCTGCAAACCGTTGCTTTAACCGATCATCGTGGAGGCAAGGGAAGAACTTCGGTGGTGGGCCGACGAAAATCCGAGACGATGCATCGTCGGTTAGGGGAAGTCCGAATGTTTCCTTCCCGCTTCTTCCTAATCCGAGGGAGTTTAACCCGAGTTTCGATGTGTCAACTTCTCCGGACCTTCCGAATAGCCAGTCTAACAAAGTGGCCAGCTCGGGTCCAAGGGCCGAGGTTGATTCCTACATCGGGCCTTGCTACGACTTGCTTGTATGAGTGCTCCCGACTTATTTCTTGTGGGGATTCCTCCACACCCGACTTAATTTTGGGCTCGTGCCGACACAATTTGGTCCCGGCTCCTCAAGCAATATCGCCGAGTCCCGTTGACTTGGATTTTAATCTTACCACAACCGTAGAGTCTCGCCTTCAATTATTGACATCGGGTATGCTAGGAAGATTCGATCTCTTATATTTTTATTTGTGTTAGGTATAATGGCGTCGTCTTCTTCTTCTCACGCGGCCGAGTCGAACTGGAAACGCCAACCGCGCTAGCCCCCACAAGACTTAATTGACCAATTCCCTTGGGTTACCCGAGAGGTGTTATCCTATCGGTCGAAGCCGACCATGGAAGACTTGGAAGGTCTTCCGGTTCGAGATACTAACACCTACTCGCTTTGTCTCCTGAAGAGGAAGAGCCTGTGTGCTCGGTGAGGGAGGGAGCCACAACTCTTTCTTCTTTTCTATGCCGACTATATCACCGGGCTTGGGATTCGATTCCCTTTTCCGAATTTCAAATGGCCACCCTTCGTTTCTTAGTATAGCTCCTCGCAATTACACCCCAATGGATGGGGTTACTCGATTGCCTTTGAGTGGTTTTGCATGAGCCTTGACCGCCTTGCACCACTTCCATGTTCTTCTATTTCTTCAACCCCCACACCTCTCGCCGGGAAGGAACCGCCGAGCTCAAGGGCTGGACCTCCATTCGGGAATAGCCAATCGGCGCTTGTTTACCCTGGGCCTCGAGACTCTTTCAAACGCTTCAAGGGCAACTTTTTCAAAGTCGTCGCTAAACCGGTACAACTCCTTGGTTCCTCAAAGGGCCGGACTCTCCAAAGGTCGATCGGGAGTTTAACTTGTATTGGTGTCAAGATCACCACAATGTGTCCCCTAGCGCCTATAAGGTGGAGCGGTCCAATCTGCTGAAGCTTGAAAGGAAGGCCATTGATGCCATAATAGACCACGTTCGAGCGAACGGTACTGTAGGGGCCGGCTCCTCTGGGATCCCCGAGCCTGCCGCCAAGGGGAGAAAGAGGTCGGCCAAGGAGTTGGGCAAGTCGAAGGTCGGAGAGCCTTCGAGGCAGGCCGAGCCAAAGAGGCCTAAGGTCGGGGAGTCGTCCAAGCCCCGAACCGAAGTCAGACCTGTCTCTCCTATCCGAGCCTCCCCTGTCCCGAAATCGCCGCTTCCAAAGTCGACCGACGTCGAGCCCCTCTCCATGCCGCTGGAGAAAGTGGAGTTTCGACTAAAAGAGACCGAGGGGCTCTTGGCGGACTCCAATGTAATAATTGAAGGCTTTAAGGCGGCTCAAGCTAGAAGCGAAGAGCGCTTAAAAGCCATGACAATGAGAGGGACGAGTTCGTGAGCCGAAGTGGACGGGATAAAAGCCGAGGGGAGGCGTCCTCAACACATCTGTCCGCGGAGATAACCCGGCTGCAGGAGTTGCTATTGGGTTCAGTGGTGGAGGCGTTTGAGAATTCACTTGCCCAGATCCGGGCGGGTGAGGAAGTCTCGACCGCCCCCAAGCACACGGATTGATTTCCCTTTTTTCTTTCTCTTTTTAACTTGTATAATCTATCCGGTTGTTTTACCGGCAATGACTTTATTTGAACAGATTGGCCAATATGGCCACTTTTGGCTACGATTAACAATAGATGGTAACTTAGCAACCATAATGCATCGTATAAGAATATAACTTTACCAGTTATCGCGGTTGACCCGGCCAAGGTCATATGAAGGTAAGCGAGAATCTGCGAACGCGCTTTTGGTCATAAGACCATAATGTTTTAAAGTGCTAGTGTTTGCACTGTCTTATAAAATTCTGGTATAGTAACCGGTCATCCAAAGGTAAATGAAAATTGCTGAAAAGCTAATAACAATTGAATCTTGAAAAAGACAATGTTTGGAATTCAATAGATACCCTCGAACGAGAGTTTCATTCATATTTGGCACAACAATTGTTGCGAAGGGAAAAGCCGGAGCCAACGTTGAATAAAGAACATAATGGAAAACGATGCTTTAAGAAAAACAACGAGATAAGCCTAACTGAAATATGCCTTTAATTTGTCCGCATTCCATGTTCGCTTGATAGGGGTTCCATCCAAATTTTCCGAATGTAAGCTCCTCTCTCAAGAGTTTCTCGAACGCGATAAGGTCCGTCCCAATTAGCCGCAAGCTTGCCGTCTTTGGAGTTCTTGTTCCCGATGTCGGCCCTTCTAAGTACCAAGCAACCGGGCTGGAATCTTCTTGGTCTAACCTTCTTGTTATAACGAGCCGCGATCAGCTGCTTCATTGCAATATCCCGACAATGGGAGGTGACCTGGCCTCATCGGCCGATCCAACTCTATCGCTAACGCCTCACTATTGGCAATTTCACCTTGTGATAAAATGCTCTTCCCGCGCCAAGACATCATCCCTATTTCCACGGGAATCATAGATTCACAACCGTAGGCCGTCTATAAGGAGTTTCTTGGGTGGATGTACGAGCAGTTGTTCGATTCCCCAAAGGACAAAAGGTAGTTGATCAGCCCAAGAGGTGTCAGCCTCCAACATACGTTTCTTCAAACCATCAAGGATGACCTTATTGGCGGCCTCAGCTTGCCCGTTGGACTGCGGGTGTTCCACGGAAGCAAAGTGATGCTGTATTCTGTATTCGTAAATCAAGTCACGAAATCCGACTCCACTCGGCCAGACATACCCCGCTTCATTTGGGTTCAAACATCTCGGCATGGGAGAATGTAATCCTTTTCGGTAAAGTTGATCCTCCACCATTGTGTACTTGGCCGCGTCACGAATCAACATTTTTGCTTCCATTGCATCGTCTCGGGATGAGTCCACGTTCAAGGTAGTCTTCTATCGGCTTTTTCCAATCGATTCGACCGAAATAGCCATCATGCATACCGGATCTTCGAGATTTTGCTGGACAACCGTGCGATGACAACCACTCGCTTAGTGCTTGCCAATTTTGATAAAATGTCGGCTCTTGCGTTCTCTCCTGGGAATGTGAGTAATGTTGCTTCATCGAAACCTGACATCAAGTCCTTTGCCTTTAGGAGATACTTGGCCATTAGCGGGCCTTTAGCCTAATACGTACCCTCGATCTGAGCCGCCACAAGCTGGGAGTCGGTGAAAACCTTAACTCTTGTGGCCTCATTTTCCTTGGCTTGAAGAAGCCCGGCTATCAAGGCCTCGTATTCTGCTTGATTGTTCGAAGTTGGGAAGTTGAGATGCAACGAATGCTCAATCGTAACCCCCTCTGGACTCTCAATAATGACTCCGGCTCCACTTCCTTTCGTGTTCGACGATCCGTCGACATACACCTTCCATTCGCCTGCCAGTGTCTCGTCGGACTTAGAAGCCGGGGTGAGTTCTCTGATGAAGTCGGCCAACGCTTGTGACTTGATTGCATGGCGAGCTTCGTTCTTTAAGAGCCCGAACATGGGTAAAGCCTTCTCCGCCGATTTTGGCAAAAACCTAGTTAGGGCGCCAATCTTCCGGTTAACCGTTGGACTTCTTTTTAGTACTCTGAGCCTTCATCTCCATCACCGCCCTACATTTGTCCGGTTGGCCTCAATGCCCCGGTTAGTCGCATGAAACCCAGAACTTCCCAATGGGACGCCAAAAGCACATTTGGCCGGGTTCGCCGGATTCGGTAGGTTCCGAGTTTGGCGAATGTCCGCCTGTGTCTTGTATATGACGTTGCCGATCCAAGGTTTTGACGATCATGTCATCTATATACACTTCCACATTGCGGCCAATCTGGTCTGCAAAGACCTTATTCATCATCCTTTGATATGTAGCTCCCGCATTCTTCAATCCGAAAGGCATGACATTATAGCAATAGTTAGCTCTTTCGTAATGAAGGCTGTTTTTCCCGATCCTCTCGGGTACATCGCTATCTCGATTATATCCGAGTACGCGTCCATAAAGGATAGGAGCCGGAATCCCGAGGCGTTGTCGACCGCCTGGTCGATGTTTGGCATTGGGTAGGAGTCCTTTGGGCATACCTTGTTCAAGTTCTTGTAATCGGTACACACTCTCCACTTCCCATTTGGCTTTTTACCATCACCACATTTGATAACCAAAGTTGTATACCGTATTTCCCGAATAAATCCCGCTTCAAGCAATTCTTGGATGTGAATTTCCGCGCTTTCCTTTTTCTCGGTCCGTGGTTCCTCTTTCTCCTCCCCAATTCTCACGGTTTCAAAATAGCACTGTCGAGATTCTCTTTGATCCCCAGTTACCGTGACCACGGTTCCTTGGTTGCCTATCACCTTGAGCTTTTGATGCTTTGTGGATACCAGCATGTCCCACTTGTGGATGGTTGGCCTTCCCAATATTATGTTATAAGGTGAAACGAACTCGGCCACTATGAACCGCACTCTTTCGGACTTAAAGGCGTCTTTGACTCCAAGGGTGAACCTGAGGTCGATAAACCCCTTCTGACGAGATTGTTCTCCATTAAACCCGATGAGGGTTGTCTTGCAAGGCTTTAAGTCGTCCCGGTCCAAGCTCATTCTTTTGAACGCTTCCCAGCTTAGTATGTCGGCCGAGCTACCGGCATCCACAAATATCCGCTTGACTCGGCAGTTGACGACTGTTCCGGTTATTACTAGCCCATCTTGATGGCCGGGGACAACGTCCTTGAGGTCGTCTCTTGTGAAAAACAAAGGAGGCCGTGCTACCTCAGTGTGATGTTCCTTGAATTTAGGTCGGTCCCTGACGGACAGGACTTCTCGAAGGTATTTCCTTCGCTGGCTTATAGTATCACCGCCACCGCCCATTGCTCCGCTGACATGTTACGCCGAATTCCGCTTCGGAAATTCGCCATCGGCTTCAGGAGCCTTTCGTTTATCTTCCTGCTTTTTGAACTTTCGAGGAGGGGTCCTACTGCGGTTCTTGGTCTTTCGTTTCCCACCTTTTCCTTGATGCTCTATGACGTACTGTTGAAGTTTGCCTTCCCGAACAAATCGTTCGATTGCATCCCGGAGCTCGTAACATTCGTCGGTTGTATGACCTCGACCATCATGGAACGAGCAATATTTAGACCGGTCTATCCCGATCTTCGGTAGGACAGACGAGGCCGATCGACCTTCTTCATCTCGGTCGCCGCTACCTCCTTCCAAACTTGAGATCGAGGCACCGTCGTGGCCGAATATTTCTCGTACTTGCTCCGCCGATCAAATTTGCCACCTCGGCTCTTGCTTTCATTCCCCTTCTCCGGAATCCCTATTCCCGTTGTCGAGAAGTCTCGACCCCGGGAGGGGAGGTTCTATCTTGGTCCCGCCTCGAATTGGGATTGTTTGCCATTCGCATCCGCTCGACGTCCAAGTACTTCTTTGAACGAGATATGAAGTCGTTGAGATTCTTTGCCCGCTCCTTTAAAAGGATTCTCGCCAAAGTGACTCCTTATCGAGGCCGTCCACCAATAAGTGAACGTGTACGTCTTCGTTAAGTCCGCGCACTGCAGCACCGCATGATTGAAGCGGTCCTGTAACTTTGGAGCAGCTCTCCCGCCGTCTCGATTTTGGAGAGAGAATACTGGGATTTTGGTTGCCGTTTGCTAGTCGCGAAGTGCAACTCAAAGGGGGGCACAATTGGTTCCTTGAGACCTCTAACCGACATGTGAACGTCAAAGTCTTCTAAGTGAGTCGTCGGGTCTTGTGTGCCATCATACTTTGTCAACTCGCCCAAATTCAGCTTCTCGTGGAATCGGGCGTTCGGATCTCCTTGGAGAAAAAGCTATTGTGCATTTGGCCGACATATCTCCGTCGCCGGAAACCACTTGGGGGAACCGTCCCGTCACCTCGATGGTTCCTCGCCCGAGGTCGACCCTCTTCATCCCGGCTCGGTTCCTCCTATTGGCCCTCCCGCCGCCGACGGCTTCCGCCTTCCGCCTCGTCGTGCGACGAGCCGAGCTCTCGTCATCGTCGTCCTCTTTCCAAGTTTTATCTTCCCACCCCCGCTTGATCCGCCTCCGATTGTCTTTGGCCTGAAGCACGAGTGCTTATCCTCATGGTCACGGGAATAGAAGTTTATTGATCCCCACGGTCGGCGCCACTGTTCTGATGTAGAACTCAGATGTCCGGCCTATAGAAGGTCCGGTGGTTTGATATAGGATCTGTGTGCTCTTCCTGTATGCTTATGGGTCAAGCGTTCAGGAGAGGGTATGATCACGGTACACAAGCAGGCGTTTCGCCTAAGGAGTGCTGTGTGTGCCGTGTGACTGTATGTAGATAAGTCAAGGTTTAGAGTGAATGTACCTGGCGCCCGTCTCCTTCCTCTCGTATATATAGAGTATACCGGTTAGTTAGTCCCTTGGCCGCCACGCCGTACGTGTCATGTGCGTGTCCGGATCGTGTGCGCATATCCATGATCGTGGGTGCATGTCCAGGATCGTGGGTGCGTGTCCAAGGTCATGGCTGGGTCCCACGGATGGTGGGTTGCCCCCTGTACTAGCCAGTGAGATCATGGGCCTAGGCTAGGTCCGTAACAATATGTATTTTTGAGATTTCTAAAATTTCCATGCATTCCCCCCCCCCCCACCCCACCCCAACTGACCATATGTCTCTACATTTATACTATCTCGATCATTAATATAAGACTCATTTCTTATTTATCGTTATTTTATTCATATATATATATATATCATTTATGGGTTTTAACTAATTTTAACCAATATTTTGATTTGTGTAATTTTAGTAGTTGTTAGTTATTCAAAAGATAAGAGGGAGCAACTCCAAGCTCGTGAAGATTGATACTCTGGGTAATTAAGTGCAAGCGCATGAAAAAAATAGGGAAAAGATGGCATGGTATACTAACTTGGACACTAAGTGTTACCCATCAAATTAAAAGTAACATAAGCTTGCAAGAGTTAACAGAGAGATAGAGAGGTGCCCACATTTAATACTCGACGGTGCTTTAAATAAAATTATCTCTAATAGAAGGATACATGTACCTAACAGAAAATGAAATGACATTTTGCCCCCATATTAAAAAAAACTTTACCTAATTTTGCACCCAATAAAAGTTTACGGTACTAGGTATTATTTTGAAAAAAAATAAATATTAGAGACAAATTTGCTCCTCAACCCTAAAAAAACTAATATTAATATTCTATATCAATGTTGCACATAAATTAAATTATTTTTATGCTATCAATCTCGGCCATTTTTTGTTTTTTGTTTTTTTGCCAGTGTAATACCCTAAAAATCCGTATCAAAATATACCTATTGAAAATAGGTGAATATGAGGTCTCAAACACCTTGTATTGAATTTATCTTTTTATTAGGACAATTTCTCTTGAAATTAGATAATGTGCAGTTAGGTCCCTAAAACGTTTGAAAGTTTGCAAATAGGTCCCTAAAATATTTAAGGGTTATAAAATACCCTGAAAATATTATGAAGAGGCAAATAAATATTTATTTGAAATAGGGAAGAATATTTTCCCTAATTTAGGTAATTTATTAAATTATTACCTTGGAAAAATTAAAGGAGAAAAATCAAAAAGTATTGTGGGGCCATAATTGACCCCATGATTTTTAATATTTTACATGGAGCGTAAAATACCAATGTCAGTAAAATTTTGTGAGATAATGATTAATTATAAGTAATAAAATTATCCACAATTAGTAAGTGATTAATTAAATAATTATTGGCTAATTACTTAAGCGTGAACAAGGGAATAATCATGGTAAATTGTGTAAAACCCTATAATTAGTGGTTTATGGCTATAATTAGCATAAAATATATTTTCTAATTAATTGGAAAATATTAAGAAAAATTGATGAGATTAAGTAATTTTAAGCCTAAATCCAAGTATGGACCAATAGGAAAATTTTGTAAAAAATTATATAAAATAATTTTTAAATAATAATTTTATATAATATTAATTAATTAAAAAATAAAATAAATAAAAAAAGAAGAAAGGTGCAGCCGAAAATTTTGAATGGGAAAGGATAAGAATTGAATGAAAAAAAATATCATGATATTTATAATATAATATTAATAAAAAGGAATATTCTATGGAATATTCTGTGAAAAAGCAAATAGGATAAATGACCACCGATAGAAATTAAATCCTATCTAGAAAACCATGAACAAGGTTTCTAAGGTCAGAGTATATTATGGACAAGTGTAATTTTATCTCGGAGTAGACTGTCTCCGAAGCGATTTCTGTAACCGGCGGAACGGTTAGGGAATAAGACGAAAATCTTCGGCAGGCAACGGAATGCCCTAAATGGAATCAAAAATTTATTTAACCAAGATATTTCCAAAGAAGAAGAATAGAACTCCAGGGCTATGTTCTTGGATTTCTAAGATTCCACAAGATTACACGATTCAAACACCGAACGGGGAACTTTATCGGTACAAGACCATAAAGTAAAAGCATCACATCACCATTAATGATCAAAATTCTTCACAAAAGGGGGAGGGAGGTCGGTTTTGAGATCCAAGGGCCTAGGATGTGCCATTTCAAAGAAGTGCGATCCTACGGTCCAGAATCCGTCTGACAAAGCATGAATAGTAACCCAGAAACCTCTATAAATAGCCTCCTTTGCTTCTTGAAAATTCACACAATTGCAAAGAGCAATCTTAGAGAGAAGTTAGAGAGAGGAGCTCTGGAGAAGTGAGAGCTAGAAGGAAGAGGAGGTTCTGCAAGGGTAAGTTCTTCGGTTCTTAGTTTTAGTTCGGTAGTTCTTGAAGTTCTAGAGTAGATGTTGTTTTGATCTTTAATCTTCCAAGTATGATATCATGTTTTAGGGATAATTAAGGTATTAATTTCGAAAATAATGTTGGAGGAAGAGTTATGGCAAAATTTTGGAAGATTAGAGTCAAAGTAACGAAGTGCTGGCGAAATTCCGCCGATTAGGGGCTCAGGGGTAAAATGGTCATTTATGACTAAAATGTCTGTCGTAATGATAGATCCTTAACAAATACATTGTTATCTTGATAGGATATCTCTGATTACGTTCTGACCTACTGTCGTACCGTATTCCCCCAGAAATACCGTATAACGTCAACGAAGGTACGTTCGCGTACTGTAACACTAACGCTGATGTTTATTGTATACATATATGTGATATGTGTATTATATGTGATAGATGATGACTTTATGTCTATTGTGTGTTTAATTACTATTGGGGTAAGTACGTTCGCGTACTGTAACACTAACGCTGATGTTTATTGTATACATATATGTGATATGTGTATTATATGTGATAGATGATGACTTTATGTCTGTTGTGTGTTTAATTACTATTGGGGTAAGTACGTTCGCGTACTGTAATACTAACGCTGATGTTTATTGTATACATATATGTGATATGTGTATTATATGTGATAGATGATGACTTTATGCCTGTTGTGTGTTTAATTACTATTGGGGTAAGTACGTTCGCGTACTGTAACACTAACTCTGATATTTATGGTATGCGTGTATATTGTTAGGTGTATTGTATGAGTAGAGTTGTTATGTTGTTAGAGGATGATTGAACATATGCATGCACTGGGAGTGGTATGTCCTAATTCACTGGGAGTGGTACATCTGCATTCGCGGAGAGCGGTACATTTGCATTGGGTTGCGTGCTATTATGCTGTTATGTTGTGATTGACTGTAGTCCATGTACTGTATATGTAAATATGAGGTTAACCGTTACCTGGGGTCCGATTGCAATGGACCTCAGCTCTTAACTTAGCTTCAGGGTCGGAAGGACCAAGGACCGAGGATAGAGGCAAGCAGGCCACATAGAAGACCCGGCTGGAGACTTCCTTTTGTTTTTCGGGCGAAAGCTTTCCTTTTGCTGTTGTATATATAACTTTTGAAATATTCGATTCATCATCACATTGTTGTAACCAGCCAAACTTACGGCGTTTTATATATATATATATATCAGTTACTCAATCGCTCCGTCGCTCTACTCTGATGATTTGAAATGATGTTTTGATGAAAAAAAATTATACTGCTTTCGAAAAGTGTGATGTTACAGCCAGCAGCCAATTTTTATATTAATAATTACAAATTTAACTTTTGTAAATAGAATCGGTGGGAAGGAGTAGCACAAATACTAAATCTTTAGTAGTGTACTTTATATAAAGAAAATGTGAATAATGAAATAGATATTTTTTTATGCAATAAATAGATATATTTAATCTACCAAGAATAAAGAACTGAAAGTTGTAAGCAAGTTTGTTTTGGCCGGCAAAAGTTGTGAACAAGTTGGAGTCACCGACTCTTTGGAACAAAATCTAAGCGAAACGGTCATCCACGTGACTTGCATGGCGTTCTCATCCATCAAATAAATGTTGTCAACATTAATGTCTACACAACACACTTAATGCAATAAACAAACGTAGTCATTAATTCATAATCAAGAGTAAACTATATCTTGTCCACAATTAACTCACACAAAGCATAACAAGCTTACCACTAAACAACATGAGCACGATAACTATTATTTTCATTTTCTTCACTACCATCATCAATTTCAAAGACATTTGATTATACTTCACTTCTAGTAGTAGACAGCTTCATGGGTAAAAATATCAAGAATATCTTCTCTCACATCATGAATACATCCATAATCTTTATGTGCAACAAATATTTAACCAAATCACAAAAATTAAAATATAATTATTATGTATTTGTAATTAAATGGATAAATAACTCTATAACAAATAAAAAATACATATAAATTAGTAAATTAAATGGTTAAATCAAGTTAATGAAACAAAAAAAATATATTTAAAATAAATTGATGAAACACGTTTCTTTATACCTAAATCATTATTTGCATATTGTGAAACACGTTTGTTAGAAGATATGAAAACTCTTTACCTTAGGAAGAAACCCTTGATTAAAAAAAAAAAAAATCACTATTTGCAATCCACCTAACATATATTTGTCCCATTAACATTCTCCACTACTATGATAAAGTGATTAATGAACTAACTCACGAATTTAAAATTTAAAAAGCCCAGCACACTTTTCTTTTTCTTTTTCTTTTTTAATTTAGGGAAAATTACATTCAGGTCCCAAGAAAGAAAAAAAATTATAAAAAAGTCCCTTGAAATCACAAAATTACCCAGAAGTCCCAAGAGAATTTTTGTTGTAAATACATACTTTTCCTGTTGTAAATGGTTTGAGACTTTTTTGATATTATTTGTACGGAATTTTTTAAATGTTGTTGTAAATACATACTTTTTCTGTTGTAAATACATATTTTTTCTATTGTAAATGGTCAAGTGTTTAAATGTTGTTGTAAATATATACTTTTCTTGTTGTAAATGGTTTGGGACTTTTTTTATATTATTTGTACGGAATGAAAAAAGACTCAAACCATTTACAACAGGAAAAATATATATTTACAACAACATTTAAACACCTGATTATTTACAACAGAAAAAATATGTATTTACAACAGAAAAAGTATGTATTTACAACAACATTTAAAAATTTCGGTACAAATAATATCAAAAAAGTCCCAAACCATTTACAACACGAAATGTATGTATTTACAACAAAAATTCTCTTGGAACTTTTTTGTAATTTTATGATTTTAAGGGATTTTTTTGTAATTTTTTTCCTTCCTTAGGACCTGAGTGTAATTTTCCCTTTAATTTAAGCTAAACAAGTCAAAGTTGTTAAGAGAGTCCCCTTTTTAATATAAAATATAAAGACATTTTTATTTTGAAAATTTATATGAATGTCTCTTAAAATCAAAATGCATGTTGGACAAACATTCTAATTAATTTTAAGATTATATTTCCATCCACTCAACTATTATTTAACTGTTAAAATGCAACGTGGACTATTTGTTTTGATAAAAATGTTCCTCAATAGCAAAAATATGTTACCTAGAAATTATTTAATCATATATCTTTAACCAAAAATAATAATTTTAATATGAATTTTCAATTTTTTTTATATAATATCAAAACCATTAATTTTGTTAAATTTTAAATTTAATTTAATTTATAATTATTAATTTAATTTTTTTAATAATTTCAATTTTTAAATCTCATTTTACTTATTTAAATTTATTTGTGATGTCAATCTTTTAAATTTATACGTTAGCTAAAAATATCATACAAGTATATAACTTTTTAATTAAATCATAAGATTATAAAAGAGTTAAAGTGCATCCAATAATCTAAATTATCTTTTTAGGTGCATTCAATGTTTTAAAATATTTTGTGTTGCACATATCACTCTAACGTATTTTTTTTTTAAGTGCATCCAACACTTTAAATTATTTTTTGCTACATATATCTAACACTCTAAAGTATTATTTCATGTGCTTTCAACGCCTTAAAAGTATTTTTTTTAGGTGTACCCAACACCATAAATTATCTAAATTGTTTAGTATAAAATTGCATAAAAAAGTACTTTAAGGTGATAGGCGCATTTGAAAAATACTTCAGGGTTTTGGGTGAATTATAAAATACAAGGCACTAAATACATTTGGAAAAAATACTTCTGAGCGCTGGATTCATGTTCGCCCATTTTAAAATGATACAATTTTGATAATATTAAATATGCATAATTTCTTGGTGATAAGATTTTGAATAACGGTATTGCAGGGTTCTGAAAGACAGTTAAAAGTAGTAAATATGTACTCTCTCGGATCTAATCTTAATTATATGAACTATTTAATCGATTTTGGGGATTAAGAAGAAGAGTTAAATTAGTTAATTTTACTCATTTTCCTAAAATGCCCTTATATAAATTTAAAACGACATAAGTAAAAGTGAATTACAACTCTACAACATATCTCTCCGACCAATTTTTCTTTCCACCTGTTTTTTAATTGAAATAATGGTCTTGTTATATAGACATGTGTGTGTATACATCTAGATCTATCTACACACTCATATATCTATATATATATATATACACACACCCTCCATCCTTATATATATAAGATTTATTTTTTTTAATGTGTTTGTTCATTTTCATAAGGGGTTAAAATACTTTTATAATTTTAGAATCTTCTTCAATAGAGTTAATAGTTTTGACAAAATTGTATATTTTAGAAACGGGATGTGATCTTTGTAATTAAAATAAAATAGATGTCAGATTATAATATTTTACTCATGGTAATAACAACAATAATAATAGTAAAAAAATTAAAATATGTACAATTTCTTAGTAATGGATTATGGATTGGATATACATAATCTGTATCATAAATTCATATAAAAAATTATCCACTATTTATAAATTATTACGTAGTATACAAAATTCCAGTTCTTATCTCGTGTGTCAAACTGAGTAGTATAATATAAGCTACTGATCTTCACCTTTAATTTATTGCTTAATGAAATCTGAAGTCTTATCCTATCCATTAATTATAAATCCCTGAAATAGTAGAAACGCTCTGGAAGTTACGCGGCGCCAGGAGACTATCGTTTTCCACACTTCTTCCTCTGTCTCCTTTTCTCTCTTAAACAACGGATAATCCCAATTTGTTGTCACCAATTAAATTAAATTAATTTTAATTTAATTACACATGTTTTATTTACAGTCTTTGCCATTTCTCTTCTATATATAAATCTTCAATCTCGCTCACTCTCACAGCCCCCATTGAATTTGATTTGCAATTTCGGCTCCATTGCTTCCGGTCTCAACACAATGTCTTCTGATCTCTCTGTTATTCTCCCTCGTGTTCTCATCGTTTCTAGACGTACTCTTCGCAAGAACAAGTTCGTCGATTTCGTGGGTTCGTTTCCTTTTCCGTTCACTCTAGATTTCTTCATCTCTACGATGCCGAGATTTAATAGTTTGGTTAAGGGCACGATTGTTCTTACATTCAGAGAAATCCTCGAATTTAGCCCAACTGTTTGAATGTTTTGTTATGCCAAGATTTTTTTTTAAGCGAATGTTGATTTTTGGCTCTTTTTTGTTGAAGTTGTTGTTCGTTTGATTTTTCAGGGGAATATCATCTTGATCTTATAGTGGGGTATGGTGCGGTACCTGTGATTGTGCCTCGTGTTTCTGGGGTTCACATGCTGTTAGATAGCTTCGAGCCCATTCATGGCGTGCTTCTCTGTGAAGGGGAAGACATAGACCCATCCTGGTACGAAGAAGACACATCAGGTCTGTCACAAGAGGAACTTGAAGAAATCAGAAGACTTCATGCCAGTGATACAGCAATTGATAAAGAAAAAGATTCAATCGAGCTTAGATTAGCTAAGCTATGCCTTGAGAGGAACATTCCCTACATGGGAATTTGCAGGGGATCCCAGGTCCTTAATGTTGCATGTGGGGGTAGCCTTATTCAGGACATAGGAAAAGAGCTTTCTAGGAATTGTCCTGAAAGCCAGAGAGTGGTACACATAAACTATGATGACTATGATGGTCATAGGCATAAGGTGAAAATAGTGGAGAACACACCTTTGCATAGCTGGTTTAAGGATTCTTTGGAAGAAGATAAAATGGAGATTTGGGTTAATAGTTATCATCATCAAGGGGTTAAGAGACTGGCACAACGCTTTGTTCCAATGGCTTTTGCCCCAGATGGTTTAATTGAAGGGTTTTATGACCCAGATGCTTATAACCCTGAAGAGGGGAAGTTCATTATGGGATTACAGTTTCATCCTGAGAGAATGAGGAAGACTGATTCTGATGAATTTGATTACCCCGGATGCCCATGTGCTTATAAGGTCTGAATCTGATACAATCTTTAGTTTCAGCTGTAAATTTTGATCTTGACACATTAAAATCAATTTCTCATGGGGAAATTCTTATAAACTGCAGGAATTTGTGAAGGCAGTGGTTGCTTACCAGAAGAAGTTGAATAGTATAACATGTGTACAAAGGCCTTTAAAGCTTAACAAGGAGATGGAAAACAAGAGGAAGATCATAGTGAGAAGTTTCTCACTTGCCAAAGATCTGTACACCACAGGGAAAGGGATCAACCCTTCCAAGAAGTCCGAACTTGAAGCTGGAGCAGATTTCCTTGAGGTATGAACCTTTTGACAATATTCCCAACTTCTGTGTGTTTCACCTTTCATGTCATCTGTGTTCCAAAGGATTTGCTTCTTGGATCAGATACAGAAACTTAATACAGAGATGCATCAGATCTGACCTCTTGCATGTTTAGTTTTTCTCTTTATAATCGAAATCCGTGCTTTATTACCATCTTGAGTCTTAATTGTTGTTAAATGCTGAGATATGAGACTTAGCACAGGCAATTGCATTATAACATGACAAAATACATAGTGATTATGTTGTATTCAGAACCATGTTGCGATGGTTCCAAAATCGCATTTTGACAGAAATATTAGTCTTGGTGAGCCTCGTATGTAAGGACCTCTGCAAGTGTTGGGAGCCTCTGTCCCTAATAGTGTAGGACTCAACTCACCTAAATTTTTTTCTCATAAAAAAACAATAGTCTTGTTGATTTTGTCAAAACCTCGTCTTGGAACTTCCAAAAAGTGATTCCAAACACGTTCTCTAGAACACAGTACATGGCTATGATTTTCAGAGACTTTCCGTTGTGACATTAATTAATTTATGTTTTGCATGGGGTTGTTGTTATATATGCAGTCAAACACAGCGTTGAGTGTTCAGCAAGAGAAGAGGTTAAAGCAGATGGGGGCGACAGTTAGGAATGCAGGGTCATACATTGAGAGGCTGAAACTGAATGAGGAAAGAGAGAAAATGGCAAGAAATGTGATGGCAAAAATGACGGTGGAACAGTTATCTGAGCTCTTGACCTTTTATCACACCATGGGTCAAATATGTTCTGAGATGTTGGAAAAGCAGTTTCATGAACTTGTTGTCACTAATGACTTTGTTGGGTCATAACCTTCTCCTTTTTTTTCTCTTTATCTTGTTGCTTTCTTTGTCTTTGGGTGGCCATGCAAAGTAGGTTGTTGCTTCTCTCTGGCTCACGAGGATCTTGTACCACAAGGGTCCCTCTTTGATTTCTTCTGTTGTTGTACATCTTTCACTCTCTCTCTCTCTCAATGAAAGTGATGTTTGTTGTTACCACTACTGCTCTCTTCTCTCTCTCTCTCTCTCTCTCTCTCTCTCATGCGTCTTCCTTCACATTTCAAGGAGATCCATTCATGGAACTTTGCCCCTATTAACAGTATCTTTAAAGAAGAAACCAACAGGTGTCAACATGACCGATAAAAGGAGTGTGACATCCTTTTCAAAACCGGAATATTCTAACGTGAATCTTTTATGTGTGTGTTGTATGAGAGAGGGAGAGACAAAGAAGAGTATGTTGAGACCCCACAGAAGGAGGTGGGACCCTACACACCCCTTTGTGTCTTTTTCTCTCAAAAGATAAAGCATTTGCAGCAGAGGATTCAAAGGAAAATTCATTTCGGGGGTCTTTTTAATAAGGGAAATTGTAAAAAAGGCCCTAAGATTCTGACAATCCCAAAAAAGGTCCCAGAACCTTTCTGAGATTTTCAGAATCTTAGGTGAGTTGTCAACAGGGTTGATATAGTTGTTAACGGAGTACTGATTTAGTTGTTAGCAAAGTGTTGTTAACGGGGCTGATTTAGTTGTTAAAAACCTACTCATTAACAACTATATCAGCCACGTTAACAACTCACCCAAGATTCTGAAAATCACAGAAAAGGCCCAGGGGTCTTTTTTGCAATTTCCCTTGTTAAAAAGGTCCTGAAATGAATTTTCCCAGGATCCAATATTGGAATTTTGTGATTTACAAAAGGACGCTTATTTATATATACTTACGTTTCTCTTTAAATAATATATAAATGCATGAATGTAAAGTTATTCGTCACCAACAGATGGTTGGTCCAACGGAATGTGGCGCTGGATTCCCTTAAGAGGTCTAGGGTTTGAGCTGCGGTAACACACTTGTTATCCGTCTTGTATGGAGTTACCTCTGTTGGGAGGGTCGTCCTTGCCACTGCAGAACCCGAATCCAGATTAGTCAGAGCCGAAGATTTTGATGAACCGGGTGAGATACTAAAAAAAAAGTTATTCGTCAACAATGGGGTTGGGACTGAGCCGTTGGTTTAGTGATTTTGCTGTTACTAATAAAGATTATGTTCTGCCAGGCTTGCTCTTTTGAACGAAGAAAGCTCACGCTTTCAAACCTATCAATTCATTAGATTAGGAAAAAATAATAATAGAATGGTCCGCTTCAGAAGGTGATCATCGCTTGCAAAATTATATGCTTTGGAATTTTTTTTTTTTTATCACCTAAGTTTGTTTGTACAAACGAAAAAGTTTGAGTGAGTTGGGTCTCAAAAGCTTACCAGAGTCTTGGTATGTCTTTGGACTATGCCTCTAGACTTGAAGAACGTTTACAGAAGTATTTACATATTGTCCATCAATAATATGCTCATATGGATGAGATTTGAACTAACAATCTTGTGGTTATGAGCCAACCATTTTACCAGCTGAACTAACAATTGTTGTCATGCTTTGGAATGTTAACTTCAAAAGCCCAACTTTTTATTTTCAGCCCATGAAGAATGGGCCTAGCTCAATATCTCTCTTCCAATTAAAAAAAAAAAACCTTCTGAACCTTGTGCTCTTTTATTGACGAGAAGGTTTTTTCTGGCCTGGGTCATGATGACCTGTTCTTAGTGATTCTGCAATTGTGTATATACAATGAAAGCAATATACTAGTGAGTACCAACCTTTCCATTGGGAGTAAGTGGTAAAATACTTACTCTACCTTAACTACGTCCTTAGTTCAAGGCGTGGAAATAAAGAAAATTATATTGGGAGCTATCCCCACGACCGTGGGTTTGACTAGAGGTGAATCCGAATTAGTCAGAACTGAAGGTTTCAGTGAATCGGGTGGGCAACCACAAAAAATTGACTAGTGAGTACCAAAACAATAATAATAAAATAAAATTTAGGATATTATATTCTCATATCATTGTCATTTACTATACTTCATTGAAAATTAGGTAGTAATATTATTGCACATTCTAGAAAACTAGAAAAAGAGAGTGCTGCCGTTAACCTCAATATCTACAAGTGTCACGTTTTTTTTAATTGCTAATGTAACCTTTGTAAGGTATTGTATTTTGGCAAATTTAAGTTTGCAAAACCAAAAATTGTAAGTTTACAAAAATAAAGTTTGTAAATCCAACTTGTTGGAAAAATTAAGGTTTAGAATACCGTTTCGATTTGTAAAACATAGATGGAAGGTAAGATGAGTTTTCTAAACCTCAATTTATGGAATAAATGATTTAGCATATCTAATATACTCTCTTTGGTCCATTATATAAAAACTATTTAATTAATTTGGATATACTAAGAAAATAAAATAATAAATTGATAAAGGTTACTTTTACAAACCTTAATCAAATTGGAAATTGAATATTTTAAAGGAAAAAATGATGTGCATGTGATGAGGAAAAAATTACTTGAAGAACTATATTTAAAGTCTTTTTTAAAACACTAAATTGTGAAGCGAGTGATATATATCAAATATTAAATCCTTCATTTATTTTAATATTTCTCATTCTATGTGTGGAGCAATCTTCCATGTTCTATTTTGTGATCTATCTTTTAGTTTTAGTTTTCTTTTCACAAGAAATCTTTATGTATTCATTGTTATAATCTAAAAGAAACCTATGAATATCGTCAAGCCATTTCTAGAAATCAAATGCTCATACTTGTTGAATATCGTCAAGCCATTTCTATGAATATCGTCAAGCCATTGCCAGGCCATTCTCAAGAATCAAAAGTGCATTCTCGAGAATCATTTTATACATATTCTCAAGAATCATAAGTGCATTCTCGAGAATGATTGCTTATGATTCACAAATACTGAATTGATTAATTTCTTGGTTAGTTAATCTTACTTTCTGTTTTGAAGCCTTTAAATCTTTTGTTATCATCAGAGCACTTGGGATCCAACAGAAATCAGATTCTTCCACTTCAATGCCCCATATTTAAGATGATATAGGGACAAATTTAGAGCCCACGACAAATAGAGTGGCACTACATTTAATTGGCTTCATTTTAATGATGGCTTGTAATGATTAAGTAAAAGGGCATTTAAATACCATGTAAATTGTTAAAACCACAAAAGATCTGTTAACATTTAGAAAGGACATAAAAAAATAGGAAAAATGTGACATGATATACTGACATGGACACTAAGTGTGACCCATCAAATTAAAAGTAACATATGCTTGCAAGAGTTAATAGTGATGGTGAAGTGCTCATATTTAGTATTTGATAGTACCTTAAACATGATTATCTCTAATGGAGGATATATGTGCCTAGTAGAAAAAAGAGATGACATTTTGCCCCCATATTAAAAAGTTGTTACCTAATTTTGCACCCAATAAAATTTTACAGAACTAGGTGTTGTTTTGGAAATAAAATAAAGGGTTAAGGTGCAGATTTGTCAACCAACTATTACCCGAAGAGCTTCTGGCACAAATAACAATTGAAAAGACTAAAATTGACAATCAACAATTAAAAAGTTAAAAAAAAAACACAAATAACTATTAAAAAAAATAACTACCACAATTAAGTTAAAATATGAGACACTGGCGTAGGACAGTGGCAGAAACGCTGGAGAAAAGAGCGATTAAGCCTTCTTGTTGGATAAGGCAAACACCAACAGAGATGGGACCCATGGGAGCAGGCGTTGTGGCAGCGGCGGTTGCTGCTTGTGGCATCGGAGGGATGGAACCAGGGTGCAAGGTGTGTGCCGGTCGAAAGCTATGGACTGTTGGATGAGTTCAAGAGGGTGAGTGGAACACCCAACAACAATGGAAGCTTTGGAGATACCGACGTCGCCGACACTGTGACAGTCAATGGAAGACGGAGACTCCAAGACAGTGACGGGGTAATAGTTCGTTGGCGAATCTGCACCAAATTGTGTTTTTTTTTTTTCACTTTCTAATTGTTGATTGGCAATTTTGGTCCCCTCAATTGTTATTTGTGTCAGACGCTCCTCGGGTAATAGTTGGTTGGCAAATCTACACCTTAACCCTAAAATAAATATTAGAGACAAATTTGCACCTCAATCCGTAAAAAAACAGATTAATATTTTATAGAGTAAATATCATTTCTGGTCCCTGACAAAAAATACAGACCCCATTTTGGTCACTGACAAAAAAATGTCCTTTTTAGTCCAAAAAAAGGACGAATAAGGGTCGATTGGTGGACATTTTGATCTCTCACAAATTTCCAAAAGGCCTTTTTAGTCCCATAAAAAGAACGAATAAGGGTCGGTTTTTTTGTCAGGGACCAAAATGGGGTTTGTGTTTTTTGTCAGGGACCAGAAAGGGTATTTACTCTATTTTATATCAATGTTGCACATAAATTAAATTATTTTTATGGTGTAAATGATAGATCTGATCCCATCATTTCACTGCCAATTTTTGTTTTTTTGCCAGCAGCCAATTACAAATTTAACTTTTGTAAATAAGATCGGTGGGAAGGAGTAGCACAAATACTAAATCTTTAGTAGTGTATTTTATATATAAAAAAATGTGAATAATGAAATAGATATTTTTTTATAAAATAAATAGATACATTTAATCTACCAAGGATGAAGAACTGAAAGTTTTAAGCAAGTTTGTTTTTTGCCGGCATAAGTTGTAAACAAGTTGGAGTCACCGACGAAACCTGTTTGGCATAGCTTTATAAGCTAAAAGAAGTTTAGTGACAGCCCATTATAAGTAGAAAGCTAGATAATTGGGTGTTTGGATAGTTTAATTATTTGATGGGCTTCAGGCCTTTAAAGCTGTTTTTTTTTTTTTTTTTTTGTGAAGCCAGATATCCTTGCTTCTCATCCCATCACCAAAAAGGCAGTCTCTTGGACTGATGTCGAACCCCTCCAAAACTTTTTTTTTAGCAAAAAAAAAAAAAGGCAGTCTCTTTTGGACCGTTTCCCTCCCCCTCCCTCCCCAAAGTTGTACCTGCCCTCATTACCACAGAATTTAATCTAGGGAGAATTTATTTATAATACTAGCTTGACCCATTTTTTACCTCAGAATTTATTTATAATACTAGCAACTCTTTTAGAAAATTTTATACTATCTCTGATCCTAATTGTAGGAACACTTTTATAATGCAATTTTCACTACAAAAATGTTTTTATAATTAGAACCGGAGAGAGTACCTTGTATTTTTACATATTTGCCTTACATTTAATCTAGGGAGAATGACATAAATATACCACTTGAATTTCAAAATCATATTAACAACAACAATAATGAGATTTTATTTAAGCACTTCATTATGTTATAATTTTTTTAATGATAATTTTACTATTTGATATACAATAAATAGATACATTTAATCTACCTAGAATGAAGAACTGAAAGTTGTAAGCAAGTTTGTTTTTGGCCGGCAAAAGTTGTGAACAAGTTGGAGTCACCGACTCTTTGGAACAAAATCTAAGCGAAACGGTCATCCACGTGACTTGCATGGCGTTCTCATCTATCAAGAAAGGGAATCATAGTTACCATACTTCCTCTAGTCCTTATTATAAGGCACCAACTAGCAAGTTTATTTTGTCCTTTTTATAAGGAACTTGCTTATTCCCGAGGAGCATTGATTATTTTTTTTCATGTCTGCCCTAATTAATAAAGGTAATGGGTGAGATTAATAATTAATATAATATTAAAGTTTAGTTCAACTAGTAGGGGTACTATTAGACATTACTTAACTTCTAGAACAACTTTATTGACTTTAACTACTTTTATTGGTTTGTGAGAAAAGTTAGTTGATGTCTTATAATAAAGACCAGATGGAGTATTTAGTAAGTTGCCTGTGATTGTAAACAAGAGCAATAATAATGACATTGATTTAAATCTCTAAATATTAATTAATTTAATACCATGTATTTCTTTCATTTTATGTTTAAAATTTATTAACTCTAGGTAAATATAAAAAATATTAATTATTTTCATATTAAATATATTTAAAAATAATTTCTACTTTGCTTAACCGACATTGAAAAAAAAAAAAAAATTTTAAATAAATAATCAATGTGATACTTTATAAGATAAAGCTATATCTTGAGCGCATGTTTAGATTAGTGGTAAAAACTGTTTTTTTAATTAATGTGATTTATAGTATACAAGGTAAATTTGTAAGATGAGTTTTATCTTGACTTATGTGAATGTGCTTTGTTTACGCTAACCAAACAATTGTTGAAACTTTTGAGACAACATTGAACAAAAAAATACGGGGTAATATTGCTTTTGACTGGAAACTTGTAGAGCAAATTTTGCATCTTAGCCCTTTGTCAAAAGAAAAATGTATTCAATTATCCTTATTACTTTTTTAGAAATTTGTTAAATTACTCATAGTATTTCTTCTTCTTCTTTTTTTGTTAATAACATGCTGCTTCTGATCTTTTGATAAATATAACTTTTTTGTTCCCCAAACACCATCAGATTTTGGTCTTTGAGATTGACAGAAAAAGTTGTGCATGTTTTAATAAAGTTTGATCTATTATAAAGAAAAACTATTGCAATTTTCTTTATACATAAATCACTAGTTGCATATCGTGAAGTGCATTTGTTAGGAGATGTGAGATGTGAGAACTCTTTGACTTCTGAGCCTTGAGGGAGAAACCTTGATAAAAATAAAATAAAATAAAATAAAATAAAATCACTATTTGCAATCCACTTAACATATATTTGTCCCATTAACATTCTCCACTACTATAAAAAAAGTGATTAATGAACTAACTTACAAATATTCATCACATCTTTTTTCTACCTGTGCACTCATGTGGGAGCTTTGTTCTCTCCGCCAAGCGTGAGAGTGGGTGGCCTCGGAGGTACGGTGGATGCTGGTGGCGCCGTCGAGTGGCGAGGAGGTGGTAGTCGGTTCTTTAGCATAACTAGTGTGGTTGATCGTTGTTAGTTTTAGCAGAGCTGTCGTACAACTAATCTCATAGAGGAATTGCAAATCTCGGCGCCGTTTGTCTGGAGGGAAACTGGTGGAGAGAAGATCCTTATCAAGAAGATCTTGTCGACTAAAGCATACACGAGGGCGGCGATCTTTGCAATTCTACAGAAAGCTTGGAATCTCTAATATGGCTTTGATGTTCTTGAGATCGAAGGAAACGCCTTCATATTCAAATTCAAGAAGGAGGATGAATATAATAGGATTCTTCGAGGTCGTCCATGGTCAATTAATGGAAGTTTGTTGAATTTGATGGAGCGATCGAAGTACAAATCGTACGAGGAATTGGATTTTAGCAGTTGCCCTATCTGGATTCAGGTACATAATGTTTTGCTGGAAGCACTTTGTCTGGAGAATGTTGTGATGATTGGAGGCTCTGTTGGAGAAGGTGGTTTTGGCGGAAGATCCTCAGTACAATGGCAGGTATTTACGTAATTTCTTGCGAGCCAGAGTAATACTTGATCTAAGGAAATATTTAGCCTATGGCTTTTGGTTGCCAAAGCCTGACGGTAATAGAACATGGATCTCGATTCGGTATGAAAAACTCCCAAACTTCTGCTATCACTGTGGTAAGCTAGGGCACAACAATCGAAGTTGCAAATCAAAGAGATTGATGTTTGCGGTAGATATTACGGAGCCGAGATTTGGCCCTTGGTTATCCATGACTGCGAGCTGTAGTTGGGAGGAGGTGACGGTAGTAATATGGGAGGAGTGGGTAGAGGCTGGATATGTGCAATTGAAAAGAGAGGAAGCCTTACATCAGGAGAAAAGAGGAAGCGATCAGAGAACGAACACGAAATTAGTGGTTGTAGAGGAAGACCTATTCACAATTAGATTGCATAAACCTTGCAAAAGGAGCCAGGAACAGGTTCTTGTCAATGATTTTCAAATTAAGTCTAAAGTGGAGAGTGGTTCTGTTGAGCAGTAGAGTTGGGGAAGGAGTCAAAAAAAGGGAGGGTGTGATAATGGAAGGAGGGGCTTGAAGGAGTCAGGGGAGGCTACAAAGAGTCTAATGGAAGGTGGTGATGTTGTTTTAAGGCCTTCACTTATGTCGTTAAGCGACGACTCAGATGTGAAATATTCCAGTGCTTTGCCTGTATAGGAAGAGAACCAACTAGCCATTATTCCTTTTAATGGCAAAGTCTTGAACGAAGTTATCAATGTGTTGGATGGTCTCGGGCTGAAAAGAAATGTTGAAGAAGAATTGGTATCTGTAATGGCTAAGAAGAGGAGAATGGGTAGTTTGCGTAATGATATACCTATGTCCATTGTGTCTTCTTATGCTGACAGTTTGAAGAAGTCCAAGACTAAAACAATGATTAATAGCAAGCGGAAGATATGTGGTGAGAAGGAGAACCTGATGGAAGAGGAACTTGAGTTAGACGAAGAAATGACTGATCATGTGTTACCCATTGCAGTGGAGACAACCTTTGTTTTTAAGGCAAAAAGAGGTAGGAAGAAGAAGACTGTTACTGATGGTGTTGGTGGCTAGCCTCTAACAACCACCAAAGCGCCATGAAGCTGTTGTCATGGAACTGTCAAGGCCTAGGAAGAGCCTTGACAATGAAGAATCTAAAGGACATGGTGAAGAAAGATCGTCCTTCCTTAATCTTCCTAATGGAAACAAAAATCAATTCGGAAAGAATTAAGCGTCTTAGAGTGAAGTTTGGCCTTAATCAAGATTTGTATGTGGAACCAAGAGGCCTATTAGGGGGTCCGGCTGTTTGGTGGAGTGCCCACATTTCCTTGACAGTACTCTACAAGTCAAGGAACATTATCCATGTGGTTATTGATTCTGATAGTTCAAGGTTGCCTAACTACATTTCTTTTGTCTATGGCCCACCTAAGGAAGGTGAAAGAAGAATTGTTTGGAATATTTTAAGAAGTCTGGCGTTAAATGTGTTTGGCTCTTGGCTGGCAGTTGGGGACTTCAATGACCTTCTCTCACAAAATGAAAAGGATGGGGGAAATTCGAGAGCTATGCGGAAGATAATAAATTTCCAGAGCTTGTTGTCTGAATGTGATTTGCTAGACCTTGAATTCAAAGGTTCTATGTTTACTTGGTGTAATAAACGGAGTGGTGCCCTTGTTCAGGAACGGCTAGAACGTGCCCTAGGAAATGTGGAATTCAGGAACACCTTCGATCATGCCATTGTTTTTCATATGGATCCGGTGGGCTCAGACCACCATGCTTTGGTGGTGGACTGTTGTTACATTGATGAGAACGCACCAAAAGTATTTAGATTTGAGGCAAACTAGACCCAACATGATGACTTCATTCGTATAGTGGAAAGGGGCTAGAATAGTGTTGATGGGGATGTCAATAATAGAGTATAGGACCTAATTCGCAGACTAGAGGCTTGTAGGAAACAATTAATTGAATGGAGCCATAGAGAATTTCCAAGTTTCAAGAAAGTGATTGATCATCTTCGTAGCGAATTAAACTGCTACTATGTGGGGTCTTTTAATGCTGAGAAGTTATTGTTAGCTGAAAATTTGGTGCATCAAATTGAGGAAGCTTGGGAAAGGGAGGAGACTTATTGGTGACAGCGCTCTAGAATTTCTTGGTTAAATTGTGGAGATCGAAACACCAGCTTTTTCCACAATAGTGTTATCCAACGAAGGCAAAGAAACAAGATTTTGAGGTTGAAGAATACTAATAGGGTCTGGCTGGAAAATAGGAAGGATATTCATATGGTTTTTAGCAAATATTATAAGGAGCTTTTTAGCACTGAGGGTGCTGGGCCGACGGATCAAGCATTAATGTATGTCAAAGAGGTAGTTTCTGTTGCAGATAATATATATTGAGCTTAACAACCAATAACTGATCAGGAGATTGAAGCAGTATTATTTCAGCTTGGAGCAACTAAGGCGCTTAAACCAGACGGGTACTCTGCGATTTTTTATCAATCAACTTGGCAAACAATAAGTAAGGAAGTCTGTGGTATGGTTCATGATTTTTTGATGGCAACACAGGGGTAGGGAACCTCAATGATACTAATATTGTCTTGATTCCAAAGGTAGAGAAGCCTAAAGGTGTGCAACATTTCCGTCCTATCGGTCTTTGTAATACCCGGATTTTTATTATCCGGAATATTATAAATAAATTGGATATTTCTGATAAGTGCAGTTTTGATCTCAAGACTAGTGTTTATATAGTCTATGTTTCTAAGTTAAATTCTGTAGGAAATTAGGGAATTTATGGGTCAAAGTGTCTAAATGACCAAAATGCCCCTAGAATGCCTAAATGACTTAGAAAATTTATGAAAAATCCTAAAAGGCAGTAAAATGATCAATTGAATTAAGAGAGTATATTATCTCTAACTATGGTAATTTGGTAAATTATGAACTTGGAGAAATTGAGAAAGAATGCTCAAAAAGTATTAAAATGACCAGAATACCCTTGTAAATTATAAAATAATGCTGAAGACATGAAAACGAAAATGTCGATACAGAAGTTATGGGGTAATAAGGCATTCTAATTAAGAAAATTATCAAAAATTAATAAGAAATTAATTAAGTAATTATTGGCTAATTACTTAAGCATAAACAAAGGAAAATTCAAGGATAATTATGTAAAACCCTAAAATTAGTGGTTAATGGCCGAAAATTAGTAAAAATATATTTTCTAATTAATTGGAGATTATTGAGAAAAATGAATGAGATTAAGTATTTTTGAGCTTAAAAACAAGTTTGAACCAATAGGAAAAAGTTATGAAAAATTATGTAAAAATAATTAAAATAATAATTAAATAATTAATTAAAAAATAAAATAAAAATATTTAAAAAAAAAATTTGTGTCTTGGCCGACATCTTTGTTGGTAAAATGAAAAAAAATAAAAATAAAATAAAATGTATTTAATAATATATAAGAGTTGTAAAAATAATAAACTCTTATTTAATATTACTTAAAGTGAATAGTAAAAATATCTATAGGAAACGGATCCTATCTAGAGAATTAGGAATAGGATTTCTAAAGTCAAGGTATATTAGTGATCAGTGAGTTTTTATCTTCCATTAGACTTTTCCGGAAGTTAATTCCGAAGCCGGTAGAGCATTTTCCTAATAAGACGAAATAGGGAAAAATGCAGATAATCACATTTTGGATTTGAAGAAAATAAATTCTAACTCAACATCTGGAGATGAGTTTGGAATTATCTGGACATATTTGGAATCAGTGAATTTTTGTCCAGAGGTTGATGATTCCGGATTTCGTTTGAAACCGACACGTTTTTCCGTAAAATTTCCGTCAGGCCAGAGAGGGCCTAGACAGAGTTAAAAAGATAGTTGGACTAGACATTTCTAATGAGGAATGAATTGTCTTAGAATTGTATAATCCATAATTTTGAGATTTTTCCGAAATTACGCGAATCGGGTACCGATCGGGGAAATCTATCAGACCGGGCATAAAGTGACTATGAGTCATCATTTGGAACCAATCAATTGCTGCCATTCAGCCCATACATGTCGACCAAGAGCTCCAAGGGTTGTGATTTTTCCATTTAATCCAAGTAAAATCCAAGGGTTTAGATCAAAGTGAAAAATGACCATTATGTCCTTCATTTTTTCTATAAATAGCCTTGCTTCCTCCTTCACAATTCACACCACTTTGAGAGCTCAAAACCGAAAATAGAGAGAGGATTTTAGAGAGAGAAGCTCTGGGGAATTTTGCAGCGAAGCTCTGGGTAAGTTTTTCGGTACCGAGCTTTAAGCTTTCGTAGTTCTTTCGATAGTTGGAGTAGTAGTGCTAGTATAGCCTTTAATTTTTCAAGCATGATTAAATATCATATGATAGGGCTATATTAGTCTAGAATTTCGAAAATTATCATTGGGTCGAAGTTCAAGCAAAATTTTGGAAAATCGGAGCCAAAGTAACGAAGTGCTGGCGAAATTCCGCCAAATAGGGGTATAGGGGCAAAATGGTAATTTTTACCTAAAATGCCAGTTATAATGCCAAATCACTAATGGAAGTGATATTACTCTTATAGGATATCAGAAACTCGATCTGCTTGCCGTTCTTACGCCCGACGTGCATTGTTGGACATTTCACGTTTTTAGTAAAAGTACGTTTTCCGCCAGGAGTACCTAACGCCGTCAACGAAGGTACGTTCGCGTACTGTAACACTAATCTAGTGCTGCTCATATACATATATGTGATAGGTACATTCACGGAAAGAGATTCTGCTAGGAGTCACCGAGATACATTCACAGTTAGAGACTCATTCGTGGTTACCGATTATACATACGGTTTCACACGGGTTATAGAGATATTAATACCGTTAGAGTTTTCCTAGCGCGAGGACACGACCGTACATCGTGGCACTGGTGTATAGTGCGAGCACTTTATGGGGCTTACATACGCTTTACGCTTATGTCTTGTCATTATATTGATCATAGCTGTTATGTCATGAATATCTGTCATCCCTATACTGTTTTATTTGAGCATAAGGTTAACCGTTACCTGAGATTCAATGCGGTAAATTGAATCTCAGCTATAGCTTCAGGGTCAGGATGACCACGGATCTGAGATCGAGGCAAGCTGCACGAGTAGGCTCATGGTTGGAGGGCATGTAGCACGAGTGAGCTCTTAGACGGAGATGTCACTTTATTGTTTTCCGTATTTACCTAGGAGAACAATAAGATGTTGTATCAATACTATGTTACACTCTGGTTATTGTTTGAATGGGAATCAGATACTCTTACGCTCCAATGCTCTACTCTGATTTGAAAAAAAAAAAATTGGCTCTGAAATTGGGATGTTACAGTCTTTGTAATGTTTCTTACAAACTCATCGCAAAGATCATGACCAATAGAATGCGGAAGCTGATGGGAAAAATTATCTCCCCAAACCAGAGAGCATTTATCGCTAGGCGCATGATTCAAGATAATATAATCTTGGCTCATGAGGCCTTCCATTACTTGAAGCAAAAGAAGAAAGGTAAGAAATGAGAATTTGCTTTGAAGATTGATATGAATAAGGCGTACGACCGTATAGAGTGGGACTTTATTGCAGCTGTGATGTTGAGAATGGGGTTTTGTCGTAGATGGGTGAGCGGAGTGCATTACCTCCGTAGCATTTCATTTGAAAGTTGACGGCCATCAAGTAAACTCTTTTAATCCAGAGAGAGGAGTAAGGCAAGGGGACCCTTTGTCTCCCTATATTTTCATCATTGTGTTCGAGGTTCTCTCGCTGATGTTGCAGACGCATATTGATAGGGCTAATTTGAAGGGGATAAAACTGGCTAGGGGATCTCCTATTTTATCCCATTGCTTTTTTTGCGGATGACGCGGTTCTTTTCTTAAAAGCTGATGAGATGAATTGTAAGGTGTTGCGTATGGTTCTAGACATTTATTGCAAGGCGTCTGGCCAGTTAATTAATTTGGACAAATCGAGCCTCTTTTTTTCTTTTTTCTTTTTGGCAAACACTCCGATAGAGGTTAAGGAAAGAATAGCTACATGCCTGGGTATTAATTTCACAGACCAAGTCGAGAAATATTTAGGACTTCCAACGATTTGGAGCCGGTCAAAAGCTGGTGCTTTGACTTTTGTGAGGGATAAGATAGGGTTGAAGTTGCAAGGTTGGAAGTAAAAACTACTTACTTTTGCTAGTAGAGAGATCCTCATTAAAGCAGTGCCTAACTCCATTCCTACCTATCCGATGACTTATTTTTTGTTCCCACAGAAGTCTTGTGTGGAAATTGATCGCCTGATTTCTAATTTCTGGTTCAATTCACTGGCATAGTTGGAAGCGGTTGACTATGCAGAAAGATGAAGGTGGGATGGGCTTTAGAGATCTACTTTGTTTCAATAAAGCTCTGCTTGCCAAGACTTCCTAGAGAATTCTGCAGCAACCGAGTGATCCTTGGTGTAAAATTCTTAAAGGCGTCTATTTTCCCAAAGAGCATTTCCTTAGAGCAAGGAAAGGACATCGTGTATCATGGGGATGGATTAGCTTGTTGGAGGGAAGAGATCTACTAATGAAAGAGTTATGCCGGAAAATAAGGGATGGTAATTCAATCCAAATCTAGGGTGATCCGTGGGTGCAAGGCCTACAGGGGGTTTTAGTTACAGAAGGAAAGATTTGCTGCTGTACCTGATAAATGTAAAGTAGTTGAGCTCATTGTTGATAGTGATTGGAACCTTAATTTGATTAATGTAGATATCAGTCCAGAAATTAGAGGCAAAATTATGAAAATCCCTATTTTTCCTAATGCAGAAGTGGATCGATTAATATGGTTGGCTAACAAAGATGGCTGCTATACTATGAAGTCGGGGTATATGGTGGCAATGAGGTCCGTGAGCGCTATGCAGACCAGAGATCTGGGTACGTCTTTTACTATTCCTAATTCTCTATGGAAAAATATTTGGCGTGTTGTGGTCCCCCCCTAAGATCCATCATTTTCTCTAGAGATTAGGGGTGGGGGCCATTGCAACGCAAGATGCCTTGTTTAAAAGAAAATGCTCTATTAATCCTAGCTGCCCTGTTTGTTTGTCTGAAAGAGAGACCATTGAACATCTATTGTTTCTTTGTCCATGGACGAAGCATTGTTGGTTTTGTTGTCCCTTGGGGTTAAGATTTAGTAAGTGGTCTATGAAAATGTGTGAAGAGTGGTTGTATGACTTTTTGTATGGGATGGCTGGTGATGAGCTGCTTTCGTCGTTAAAGTAATCAATTAAACCAGGACCGACTAATAATGCAATATAGTGGCAACCTAGGTCATTCTCCCAAGGAGCAAGCTGTGGGTTTTTCTTTAGGTTGAATTTAGGTGATAAAAATGCAATGGAGTGAACCTAACTAAAATGCAAGACACTACTACCTAGATGCAAATAACTAACTAAACGCAAGATGAAAATTGACTCTAAGACCTATATGAAAAGGAAACTAATCTATATGAACTTGAATGCAATTTTTGGGGGTTTTTGTTATGAGAGAATAATTAAAATCCTAAGAAAAAGATTGATTAAAAACAAATCAAATAACAAAGATCTAGTTCAGTTATGATGATGAAGGGGACAACTTAGGATTCACATGGAGTTAGCTTTCGTAGCCCAAATCAATTAGTTAGACCAAATGATCAAATGGAGATTAACGAAAGATTGGGATTAATTTATTTAATTACCTAATTGAAACATGGGAAACCCTCAAGTTCAACAACACTTATTCCACTAGAAAACTCATAGTGAAATAAGTGGTGGCTAATTAAACTCATTAAGAACCAATCACAGTTAATTTCTAAATAATTTTGGAATCTTATTTACAATTATCCAATTAAACAACTAGACAATTTATCAACTCAATTAAACAATTAAATCGATCAATAAACCCAATTGACAATTAAATTAATAACTAAAACTCAATTATTAATTCAATTGGCAATCCAAAGTTGCAAACAAAAATCCAACAATTGTCTCAAGCACAATTCAAATTATCAATCCAATTCAAAAGAAATAAGTTTACAATCTAAAACTAGATTGATCTCAATTAACACAACTTGAAACCGTTTAAAACTAAACTATCTCAAGTCTCGAATTAAAAAGATAAAAAGAACAACACTCCCTTGTAGTCTTCAAGTGTAAGCTCCTAGGTTTTGACTTCCTCCATGCTCTTCCCAAATTGCCTCCTAAAAGGACTTAAGCTTCCATGGAATTTCCTCCTTCACACTTAACACGACAACTTCGGTGAATCATGAATGGGAGGTGACGATTGAAGGTGTGGGGCTGTGGACAGAGAAGATTAATGGGAATTGATTCTGATTGTTCACGTCCCGTGGTGAATGAATATAGAACTTCCAGTACCAATTTGAATGGCTGCGTCTCTCCTCAACGTGTTTTTCCGCGTGTGTGTGTGCAGCTCTCTTCTCAAAGAGAGCGTGAGTCTCCTCTTCGCGGCTAGGTTAATTTAATGGGAAGGAAGAGATGGATTTTTGGGTACCAATTTGAGCCCAATAAAATCCGACCATTGGATTTCTTTTTAGCTTTCCTGAAAAATTCTGTACCATAGGATCTAAATATGATAAAATCATGATCTATCATATATTAGAAATATTATTTAATCACAAGATATTAATCAGAATATTAATAATTTAGACTCAATAATCTTATAATTAATTCAGATTTATATTATTTCCTAAAATTGGCTAACAATTCAAATATTATCTAATATATCCAAATTAGCCTAAAATATTCCCCAAATTAAATGAATAAGATGAGATAAAATATGTAAAATTAGGGATTTATCAGCTGGGTTGGATGATTATGGAAAATCCATGTTTGTCACGATGTGTTGGTGGATTTGGAAAAAACGGTGTAATTGGGTTTTTAGGGAGGAAAGACTTGATGCAAATGAGGTGGTTAGACTTGTTAACTCGTAGGTGGATGAATTCTGGAAATCAAAGGTAAGAGGGGACGTTATGAAGAGAAAATTTATGTGGAGGTAGTGGACAGGAACTTGCGTTGGTTGAAACCTCCACCTAGAGCTGTCAAGATTAATTTCGATGGTTCATTCAGAGAAGTTGTGGAGAAATCGGGGATTGGTGTGGTATGCAGAAATGAGAAAGGGGAATTTGTAGGTGGGGTGGGAAAACTTGTACACGCGTTATCAGGTTTCATGGCTGAATGCCTAGCTTTCAAGGAGGCTTTGCTATGTCGCGGAAAATTTCATAACGCTATGGTGATTTTTGAAACAGATTGTGAGACCTTGTATAAAATGGTGGTAAATAGGTCAATTGCTGGGTGTGACTGGAGTTGTCAAGATCTGTTGAAGGAAATCTCTGGGTTGTTTGAGTCCATGGTTAATGTGTCCTTATCCCTTGTTTCTAGGCAGGGAAATAAAGTGTTGATAATCTTGCAGCTCATGCAGAAGAGAAGATGTATCAGCCTTCATGGTTGACGTGTGCTCCATCTTCTTTAAGCAAATTCTTGGTTCATGACTCGGTGATGCCCAGAGAAACCAGATCTGCTATGTACAGTGGTCGCAACAAGGAAGGTATTGGCTGGTTGTGCAGTCGTGTAACTAATACATCTAATTAATAGGTTTTTTCATTCTTTCAATTGTTTTGTTTTGGTTATAGGCTTTAACTGGTAAGGTGTGTGTTAGGATATTAATGTTAGATGTTTTGAGATTTTATTGACTTCGGTTATTAGCGTGTGTAATACTTTTTTTATATTAATAATATTGATTTTTTAGAGAAAAAAAAACTAACTCATGAATTTAAAATTAAAGAAGGCCAGCACACTTTTCTTTTTCTTTCTTCTTTTAATTTGAGCTAAACAAGTTAAAGTTGCTAAGAGTTTAAAAGACATTTTTATTTTGAAAATTATATGAATTTCTCTTAAAATCAAAATGCAGGTTGCACAAACATTTTAATTAGTTTTAAGATTATATTTTCATCCACTCAACTATTATCTAACTGTTAAAATGCAACGTTGACTATTTGTTTTGATCAAAATGTTCCTCATTAGCAAAAATGTTACCTAGCAATTATTTAATCATATATCTTTAACCAAAAAAATAATTTTAATATGCATTTTCAAATTTTTTTTTATATAATATCAAAATCATTAATTATGTACAATTTCTTAGTAATGGATTATGGATTGGATAGCGATACATCATCTGTATGATAAATTCATATAAAAAATTATCCACTATTTATAAATTACTGCGTAGTATACCAAATTCCAGTTCATATCTCGTGGGTCAAATTGAGTATAATTCAAGCTACTGATCTTCACCTTTAATTTATTGCTTAATGAAATCCGAAGTCTTGTCCTATCCATCTTAACTACTACTGTATAAAAGTAGAGCAGTAAGCTTTTCCCTATTGACATATTAGCAAAATGACAAACTCAAAATTCCAAAAAAAAAAAAAGATAATAACGAAAGTTGGTTATGAAAGATAGACAATGGGGAAGGTGGTTATACAATATTTTATAAATTAATAATGAGGTAGATATAAAATATTTAGTAAATATTTAATTTAATATTTTGATTATTCACTCAGAGATTGATAAAGCCATGTCATGTGAGTTTTTTTTTTTTTTTTTAAACTGTGTTTGAAAGTGTAGCATAATATATAGCTCAACCTAGGTTGTTCTTGTGCGGAGATTAATTTCCAAGTTTCTAAATAGTTATGTAATAAATACCTTAAAGTTACGAGAATTCATTTTGATAAATTGTTTCTAAGACAAATGAAACAATCTAATCTCATTCAATATTTTTGTATTTTTTGGTTTTCAAGATAAAAAAAGTAAATGGAATCGAAATTAACAATGACAATAAGGAAAATTCAATAAACTAATATAATGATGAAGTGAAATTCCCTTAATTTGAGATTTTAGTCTTCCTTACTTGTTAATGATAAGAATTCAATAATATGAGTCAAAAGGATGAACTTAAACTACTACTAGATTCATACTTGCAATACTCAATTCATTCTACCGAAGCAATTAAATGAATATCACCATATAAATTTAACTGAAGAAGAAGAATAATTAACTTCCAATTCTAAATTGCAATTACCATTACAGAAATCTAAAACATTCAATTTAGTCATTTAAAATCCACCCAATCGAGTCGGAATAAACAACTCAACATACTCTTAATATGAATCATACAAAGCTTAATTAGTTAACTCCTAGCTCAACCACCAACTTTATTCACTTGGCATAGAACAATCTATCTCACAACCAAGCCATATAATCATGAACTAGAATGAGAGCTTAAAGGAATTTCATTAAAGCTTAGATGCTTTGACCATTACCCAACTCAAAGAAATCACCGAGGCTTAACCACTCAAAGAGGAATTTGAAGTTTGAAGAAGGAAGAGGAAGAAATCAGCCGTCTCTTTAATTCTTGGTCAGCAATTGCTCTTTGCTCTTCAAACCGGTTTAGCCTTCAAAATCTCCATCAATTCGGTCAAGCACCTTCCTCCCTTTATCAATTCGGTCAAGCCCATTCAAGTCCCCCTTTCAATCTCCACTGAAATACCGAATCAGCCTCTTCCATGTACTCTCTCCTCTTCTTCTTTCTTCATTCGGTCCAATCTCCTTCTTTCACATCTCTCCTTTTCTCCATCGATTCATTAGGTCCATTTAGGCATCACCGCCGACCTCTTCCTTCTCTTTTCTTTAATTCTTCACGCCTCTTGCTCCTTTTCTCCAATTAATTCTCTTCCATACTTCAGAAGCTTGCGTCTTTGCTTCCTCATCCTAATTGGTCTACAAAAGATACAAGGTGGTAGGATGAATGGAGTATAGAGGATGTCGATGGGGTGGGAGGAGATGGGATGTGAATGAGGAATTGAAAACTTTCGTTGTGTGTCAAATCTGGAATTTTTCTCCTCCTCTTTCAGCAGCCATTTTCCCCTTTTTCTCTTTAGGTTAGAAAGTGGGTTGAAGCTAGACAAGATGTGAAAATCTATTTTGAGGTTTGGCATAAAATTGTAACCACTAAACAAGGCCTTACTCATTTAATTTCCTCTTAAAAAAATATGAAAATAAATTATGCACTTGTGAAGATCCTCTTTTGCTCTTCATTAAGCTCCAAACTGACATATTTGACCTTGAATAATTGATAAAGGTTGTACCAGATCATCACCTACAAAATTAAATTCACAAAGATAATATATTTTGCTCACAATTAAGGAATAATGATAATAACAACTATTAATTAAAAATATAACAATTTAACCATCCACTATAATTTTCAAATTACACTTTCACTAAAATCTCACATTAACAGTTAATTATGCCCAAAATATTCAATTAAGTCCCACAAAAGTCTAAGATTAATTATTAAAAATATATAAATATTGAGTTCCATCAAATATCTTTAAAAAGAACGAATATAATATTATAATTATAATTTGGGTAAATGAGCAAAAATACACATGTGCTTTACCCCCCGGGAGCGCCCAGCACCATATATTTTTTTTGGAGCAAAAAAATGTAACATCCCATTTTCAAAAGCAGTATAATTTTTTTTTCATATATCAGAGTAGAGCATTGGAAACAAATGGAGTATTGAGTAACTGATACAACATAATACAGTGGCGTAGCTGCCTGTTCATAACGAACATTACATTATCTGTTCAAATCTTAGATGTCCTCGATCGGTTCTTTATTACGCGTTCTTCACACGTGCTACTATTCAGCTTACGCTCATCTTCCGTCCGCGAGTCTTCGGACCCTGAAGCTAGATAAGAGCTGAGGTCCAATGCCCATCGGACCTCAGGTAACGGTTAACCTCATGCTTATATAAACAATATGTACAACAGATATTTCTAGTATTACTGCAATGATCAATCCAGTACGTCGTATGATCATTTGATAACAACTACACTATCATGCAAAGTTATCCCTGGTCTGCACTTATACCCTGTGCCATGATGTACGGTCGTGTCCTCAGCGCTAGGAAAACATAACGGTGTTATCATGACTATAACCCGTAAAGCTGTAAATAGTGATCTAAGTCTACCTTAGTCACAGTGCATGTCCAGGACAGAGTCCCATTCATGGCTTTATGAAACCATCCACAACATATATAAGCATATAAACATCAGTGTCATTGTTACAGTACGCGTCCGTACCTTCGTTGACGGTATTCTGGTACGTTTGACGGAAAACTGTACTTTTGACGGAAAACAGCACGTCAGACAGCGATACGACAGCGGTTCGAGATTACAGATATCCTATAAGGATAATATCACATTTATCAGTGATCAACATCATAACAGGCATTTTAGGTACAAATTACCATTTTGCCCCTAGTTTGACTTATCGGCGAAATTTCGCCAGAGCTTCGCTACTTTGACCCTAATCTTCCAAAATTTTGCCATATCTCTAACTCCAACATGATTTTCGAAATTAATACCTTAATTACCCCTAAAACATGATATCTAATCATACTTGGAAGATTAAAGATCAAACTAGCATTTCTACTCTAACTACCGAAAGAACTACCAAAGCTTAAGACTAAGGACCGAAGAACTTACTTAGAGCTTCACTACAAATTTCCCTGGACTCCTTCTCCTCCTTGCTCTGCTCCAAATTTTCGAATTGAAGCTTAGTGAATTGGTGAGAAAAGTGATGAGAGGTTCAAGCCTATTTATAGGCATTTTCATGTTACTATTCACACTTTGTCAGACGAATTTTTGACCGTCGGATCGCACTTCATTGAGATGGCACAATCTTGGCCATCCAACCCACCTCCTTACATCATCATTCAAGGCCATGATGTCATGCCAATGATGTCACCCCCTTATTTAACAAGTTTCCTACCGATAAGTTCCCTGTTCGGTGTCCTAATCGCGTAATCTTACAAAATCTCAAAAATTCGAGAACATAGCCCTGAAGATCTCTTCTTCCTCTTTTAAAATACTTGGGTTAACTAAATTTTTGATCTCATTCAGGGCATCTCCTATTTCGCTGAAGATTTTCGGATAATCGCCTTCGGTTACGGAAATCGCTTCGGGTAACGTCAATTTCGGGACAAAAATTCACTGATTCCGAATATTTCCAGATGTTTACCAACTCATCCCCAGATATTGAGTTATGATTTATTTTCCATAGTTTCTCCTTTCTACTATCTGTCCTTCTTCCTTTTCGTCTTATTCCCTAAGCATTCCGCCGATTACGGAAATGACTTCGGAGACAACCTACTCCGAGATAAAAATTCACTTGTTTATATTATACTCTGACCTTAGAAACCTAGTTCATGGTTTTTTAGATAGGATTTAATTTCTATTGGTGGTCATTTATCCTATTTTCTTTTTCACAAAATATCACAACTTATATTAATATAATATTTCATAATATCTAGATATTACTTCATGCAAATTCTTATCCATTTTGGACTCCAAAAATTCGGTCAACACCTGGTCCTTTTTTTATTTATTTTCTTTTTTTAATTATTTAATTAATATTATATATATTTTAATTATATTATATAATTCACCAAATTTTCCTATTGGTCCATTTCTAATTACATGGATTTCGGCTTTTAAAAATTACTAGAATAATTCTAAATCTTTGATTTTACTTTCCAAGATTACATCTTAACCATTAGCAATTATTTAAGGGTTAAGGAGCAATTTTACACATGAGCTTTTCCCCCAGGAGCGCCCAGCACCACATGCTTTTTTCTGGAGCAAAAGTACACATGTGGTTACGTTTTAGGAGCGCCCAGCACCACGGCAGTTAGTTGACCGTTAGTCAACCGTTAACTTGGATGGAAATGAACAGTAACTCGGGTAAAATTACACTTTTGCCCTTAGTTTTAAATAAAAATTACCCTTTTGCCCTAAGTTTTTAAAAAAAAAAAACTAAAAATACCCCTCCTTGGTAGGCCCCACCACCGCCACCCCACCACCGGCGGCCGACCACTGCCGGCCGCCGCCGCCGGCCGGCGGTGGTGGGGCCGGTGGTGGAAGGGTATTTTTATTTTTTATTATTATTTAAAACTAAGGGCAAAAGGGTAATTTTCATTTAAAACCAAGGGTAAAAAGGTAATTTTCATTTAAAACTAAGGGGAAAAATGGTAATTTTATTTTTTTCCCTACCATCAGCGTCCACGTCAGCATCCATGTCAGCGTGTCAGTCCAAATAAGCGCCACGTCACGCCACGTCAGCGTTCCATCCAAGTTAACGGTTGACTAACGGTCAACTAACTGCCGTGGTGCTGAGCGCTCCTAAAACGTAACCACGTGTGTACTTTTACTCCAGAAAAAAGCACGTGGTGCTGGGCGCTCCTGGGGGAAAAGCTCATGTGTAAAATTGCTCCTTAACCCATTATTTAATTTATCTGATTTAATTTACAAGTTTAATTAGTGCTCTAATCATGAGATTAGTAACCTTTTAGGATTACGGATTTTCATACACTTAATCTCATTTATTTTTCTTAATCTTTTCCCAATAATTAGAAAATATATTTTATGCTAATTTTATCAATTAATATTTAATTAAAGGGTTTCTCATAATTTACTTGAATATTCTCTTGATTCAAAGCTTAAATAATTAGCCAATAATTATTTATTTAATTCCTCACTAATTGTTGATAATTTTCCTATTTAGGATTAATTATTTTCTCACAACTATTGGACTTACATTGGTATTTTATGTTTTACATAAAATATTAAAAATCATGGGGTCAATTATGGCCCCACAATACTTTTTGCTTTTTGTCTCATTATTTTCCAAGGTAAATGATCCCAAAAATTATCTAAATTAGAGACAACATACTTTCCTATTTTTAATAATTATTTTATTGCCTCTTAGGATTTATTACAGTATTTTTATGGATCTTAGTTCATTTAGGGCATTTTAGCACTTTAATTCCTCTAATTTCAATAGAAATTGCCTTAGAGAATTATGATAAATTCCTTCCCATATTTGAGACCTCATATTCACCTATTTTTAATAGGTATATTTTACTAATTTATGATATTTACCCTAAGTCAGATTTTAGGGTATTACAAAATACACACGTGGTTACCATTTTGGAGCAAAAGTCACATCCCACCGTTAAGTTACTGCTCACTGTGATGAGAGAGAAAGAGCTGAAGTGAACAGTAACATAACGATTGGATGTGACTTTTGTTCCAAAATGGTAACCACGTGTGTATTTTTGCTCCTAAAAAAAGCTTATAGTGCTGGGCGCTCCCAGGAGTAAAGCACATGTGTATTTTTACTCCTTTACCCTTATAAATACAAATATGTGCAAATTTAGGTATCTATGCTATTGTTGTAAAAAAAAGTTAGTGTAAAAACGTAAAAACTTGCGTTTTATGTTTTTACAGGAGTGATACGTGTTAAAACACAAGTAAAAACGTAAAAACAGAAAAAATGTAAGTTTTTACCGTTTTTAATGAAGAAGATTAGGAAGATGTAGACAACTTAGATGTTGATGCCCATGATGAGGAAAATTGGATTGAAGTTGAAGTGAGGAAACCTATGGATTGTCATGATTTGGACATTCCAAGTTTTGTAAATGAACTTTTTATAAGAAATAGGACTTTGAGGACTTGCAACTGATACAAGATGATATGTTTGATTTGAATCAATTGATATAATTTAGTAATTGTTAAACTTTATTCTTTTGATTTTTGTAACTTGGTTGTAGGAGTTGTTTTCTTTTTATGTTTCTGGACTTATGTTTTATATAGTTATGTGACTTATATCTTTTAAATATAAAGCTGTTCATTGAATTTTGAATAGTGTACTTGGAATCTATCATCAGCTACACGCCGCCAGAGAGAAGAAAGAGTAAAGAGAAATAGATCACAAGCTACTCCAATGTTTAGAGTATAAGATCAGATGAAAGCTTCTAGAATTCTCCGTCCCCTGTGCTCAGCCTCCACCGACATCAAAGTGAAGGAATGTGGGAGTAATGGGAAAAGTCTAAGGACCCGTTTGTTACAAAGGAAGCTTGAGGAGGGAAAGGGAAGATCCCAATCTTCCCATAGATTTTGGGTGTTTGTTAGAAAGAAAGTCCAGTCAGCAACTCATTAGAAGTACTCATCTTCCCTTATTTGAGGGAAGATGCTTTCCATCCGAAAATGGAAGGAAAGCTGTCATCTTCCCAAGAAAATTTTTTTTTAACAGATTTACCCCTGAAATTCAAATTTGGCGGGAAGTTCGAACTTGGCAGGAAAGTTCAAACTTGGCGGGAAAGTTCAAATTTGGCGAATTTTTTTTTCTTCAAAAGTTCGAACTTAACAATAATATATATTTTTTAAATATATTTTAGCAAAATTTTTATTATTATTTTGAATTAATTTCTTTTGAGGGTAAAATAGACATTTCCTAATTCTTTACCAACTACCACCTCTTCATTTTCTTCCTACCAAACAACTCAAATCATCTTCCCTCATCTTTCAAATCTTCCTTTCCATTCATTTCCCTCCTCTAAAGTTCCTTTCCCTCCCCAAGCTTTCTTTGTAACAAACGGGTCCTAACTGGGGGTCTTTTATATCTTCTTTTTTTTGTTTTCTCTCTTTTCTTTTAATAATTGAAAGAAGGGCATTAAAGTAACTTTGAATGTTAAAATAAAATAAATTCCTCCTTTGGCATATAGAAAATTTGAAGCCCAACATGGGAACAACATGTAAAGCTCTACTAAGTTTAAATAAAACAATGAGGTATTAATTGTGATTATTCCTTATATGTTTTCAATTTCTCTTTTTTTAAAAAAATAAAATTTATTAATATTTACACATATTTGGGGAGTAAAAAATATTCTGATAGCACTTCTAGGATTTAAACTCAAAACACAAAGAACAAACAAGGACCTCAATGCCATGAAGTCGCTAGCTTCACTTTGTTGCCAAACTATAATAAAGGATTCAAGTATCAAAACTTATTATTATTATTATTATTATTATTATTATTCGGGGCTATTACAGTATAGAATATGTGTACCTTTTAGGTTAACCAACTATATATAGAGGCTACCTTAGGGTTAGGGTTTGAACCTATTGGGCCTCTTGTGCCTCCAAGCCCAAATGCACTAGTTATCTCCTGTTGGGCTACACTTTGGATGAGCCCAATATTTAATTCCATAACAATATATAACATGAAGTATGTCTTCAATGCTCAAACTTTCTATGAGACATACTTCATGTTTAAACAAAGAGAGCATTTAGGTCGTCAAACCACCTAAACACGAATTTTACATAGCACAAGACATCTAATACCCTGATAGCGATCTAGATTTTAGAGCTCCACACATTCCCTAATAATCAGTGTAGGACAAATGTATATGAATGCAAAGTCCTGCTTGGTTATCTCTCCACATACTCAAAATCCATTATTTTTCTTAGATTGCTTCTTATCCTGAGTATTGAGTTGGAATCTTACTAGAATATTCTCGCAAGGGTAAGAAATTAGACTGCAATTTTAAGAGTAAAAAATAAAAAGTCTGCAATAACTAAAGCAAGTTAAAAGGGAGATCAGGTATTTTGCCCATATAATTATTAACTTCAATACAAATGGCATAGATTTCAATCGAAAAGAGTACAAGTGCCGCCATTCGTGGTCAGTTTTCTCACTCAAAAAGGGAAGCATATTATCTCAGAATCCTTCACTCCTCATCCCTCAGCATCTAATCTGAGCCGTCCAAAAATGAATCTAACGTTCAGAAATAGGTTTTTAAAATTCTCATATTTACTGCATGCGGTTTTTGACATTAATGATTTTCAACCCTTAGATCACTTTTTGAACGGCTCATATGAAGAGATAAGGGAAGCGATTCTCAGAGAATCCGGATCCCTCAAAAAGTCACGACCTTACATAACTACAGTATTTAATTAGGATAATTAAAGTTTTGAGCAGTCGCAGGAAATCTACAAATACAGATTAAACAAGACATAACCATTGATTAGAAAACACAAACACCCAAGCACTACATTCAATTTAATCTACACAACCATGAATTTTCTAAGAAAGGCTTCTATTACATCAGCGCATTATCATGTCGACCATGGACGCCGTGATGGGTTACGTTGAAAGAGGAAGCTGCCATGGGTTCAAGAGAACATCAAGTATCTCAGGGATTTCTACAGAAAGCCCACTGACCTCTTCAGCAATCTCAAGGATCGAGTTTAGGAACCGCAATCGATCAGTCAACTCCTTAATCTGAGCCCTTACAACATTGTTAACGGATTCGATCTCAACGTATGCTTCCTCATAGGACTTTATGCTCTGAAATAGCTGACCGTTTTCAGCTTTGAGTCGGCTAATTTCGCTTGAAAGATCTTTGAGTTGCTTTTGCTTCTTCATACAGGATCGCCGCACTGACTCATGGTTGGACAACATCCTCTTTCTCTTTCTCTCGTCCAATCTGGCATATCGTGGGTCTACCCCTTTGGATTCAGAGGCAAGACGAAGAGTTGGATGAAGAGCCAGAGTAAGGGGAGAGAGAGCAGAAATCAAGAATACCTTTCTAGAGGGGCCTCGGTAAGATAGCGGTATTTTAGTCCATTGATACATCACATCAGTTTTTATAATTCCTCTAAATCTATCCGATTTGGAGGAAACGTTTTTTTAGGGAAGAGAAGAGAAAATTTTTAAAAAAATTTCATCTCCTCCTAAAAAAATATGGTCAGCCAAACGAGAAGGGGCCAAAATCTTTCAATCTCCAAAAGTTAGAGATATAAGACGATGGTGTTCATTTTAAAACAAAAATATTAAGAAAGTTAAATAAGTTATTTAATCATATTATATATTTTTAATTTATATATCAATTTATTAGTCAAATTAATTAATTTAAATAAAAATATTTTAAATTAATTTAATTACTTTATTTAATTTCTCAAAAAAATTAACTTTATCTTATCTTTAAGATTGGAAGAAGTAATTTAATTTTAAATTTAAGGGATAGGATATTGTCACTACTAATTTTATGTTACTACCAAATCACTCCCATTTTTTTACCGTCAGATTAGAATCTCATTTACCTTTATCATTTCTCTCTCCTATCCTATTGAGACTTACCGTCTTTGCCATTCTTCTCCTATATATGAATCTTCAATCTCGCCCACTCTCAGCCCCATTGAATTTGATTTGCAATTTCGGCTCCATTTCTTCCGGTCTCAACACAATGTCTTCTGATCTCTCTGTTATTCTCCCTCGTGTTCTCATCGTTTCTAGACGTACTGTTCGCAAGAACAAGTTCGTCGATTTCGTGGGTTCGTTTCCTTTTCCGTTCACTCTAGATTTCTTCATCTCTATGACGCCGAGATTTAATAGTTTGGTTAAGGGCAGATTCTTCTTACATTCAGAGAAATCGGCGAATTTAGCCCAACTGTTAGAATGATTTCTTATGGCTAGATTTTTTTAAGTGAATGTTGATTTTTGGCTCTTTTTGGTTGAAGTTGTTGTTCATTTGATTTTTCAGGGGAATATCATCTTGATCTTACAGTGGGGTATGGTGCGGTACCTGTGATTGTGCCTCGTGTTTCTGGGGTTCACATGCTGTTAGATAGCTTCGAGCCCATTCATGGTGTGCTTCTCTGTGAAGGGGAAGACATAGACCCATCCTGGTACGAAGAAGACACATCAGGTCTTTCACAAGAGGAACTTGAAGAAATCAGAAGGCTTCATGCCAGTGATACAACAATTGATAAAGAAAAAGATTCAATCGAGCTTATATTAGCTAAGCTATGCCTTGAGAGGAACATTCCCTACATGGGAATTTGCAGGGGATCCCAGGTCCTTAATGTTGCATGTGGGGGTAGCCTTATTCAGGACATAGGAAAGGAGCTTTCTATGAAGTGTCCTGAAAGCCAGAGAGTGGTACACATAAACTATGATGACTATGATGGTCATAGGCATAAGGTGAAAATAGTGGAGAACACACCTTTGCATAGCTGGTTTAAGGATTCTTTGGAAGAAGATAAAATGGAGATTTGGGTTAATAGTTATCATCATCAAGGGGTTAAGAGACTGGCACAACGCTTTGTTCCAATGGCTTTTGCCCCAGATGGTTTAATTGAAGGGTTTTATGACCCAGATGCTTATAACCCTGAAGAGGGGAAGTTCATTATGGGATTACAGTTTCATCCTGAGAGAATGAGGAAGACTGATTCTGATGAATTTGATTACCCCGGATGCCCATGTGCTTATAAGGTCCGAATCTGATACAATCTTTAGTTTCAGCTGTAAATTTTGATCTCGTCACATTAAAATCAATTTCTCATGGGGAAATTTTTATAAACTGCAGGAATTTGTGAAGGCAGTTGTTGCTTACCAGAAGAAGTTGAATAGTATAACATGTGTGCAAAGGCCTATGAAGCTTAACAAGGAGATGGAGAACAAGAGGAAGATCATAGTGAGAAGTTTCTCACTTGCCAAAGATCTGTACACCACAAAGAAAGGGATCAACCCTTCCAAGAAGTCTGAACTTGAAGCTGGAGCAGATTTCCTCGAGGTATGAACCTTTTGACAATATTCCCAACTTCTGTGTGTTTCATCTGTGTTCCAAAGGATTTGCTTCTTGGATCAGATACAGAAACTTAATACAGAGGTGCATCAGATCTGACCTCTTGTGTGTTTAGTTTTTCTCTTTATAATCGAAATCCGTGCTTTATTACCATCTTAAGTCTTAATTGTTGTTAAATGCTGAGATATGAGACTTAGCAGAGGCACTTGCATTATAACATGACAAAATACATAGTGATTATGTTGTGTTCAGAACCATGTTGGGATGGTTCCAAAATCGCGTTTTGACAGAAACATTAGTCTTGGTGAGCTTGGTATGTAAGAACCTATAAGCGTTAGCATTTGGAGCTGAGGTATGTCCTGGTAGTCTAGGACTCAAGTCACCTAATTTTTTTTTTTTCTCATAAAAAAACAATAGTCTTGTTGATTTTGTCAAAACCTCATCTTGGAACTCCCAAAAAGTAAGTGATTCCAAACACGTTCTCAGAGAACACAGTACATGGCTATGATTGTCAGAGACTTTCCGTTGTGACATTAATTAATTTATGTTTTGCATGGGGTTGTTGTTATATATGCAGTCAAACACAGCGTTGAGTGTACAGCAAGAGAAGAGATTAAAGCAGATGGGGGCGACAGTTAGGAATGCAGGATCATACATTGAGAGGCTGAAACTGAATGAGGAAAGAGAGAAAATGGCAAGAAATGTGATGGCCAAAATGACGGCGGAACAGTTATCTGGGCTCTTGACCTTTTATCACACCATGGGTCAAATATGTTCTGAGGTGTTGGAAAAGAAGTTTCATGAACTTGTTGTCACTAATGACTTTGTTGGGTCATAATCTTTTCCCTTTTTCTCTCTTTATCTTGTTGCTTTCTTTGTCTTTGGGCGGCCATGCAAAGTAGGTTGTTGCTTCACTGTGGCTCACGAGGATCTTGTATCTACTCTTTGATTTCTTCTGTTGTTGTACATCTTTCACTCTCTCTCTCTCTGATCTCTCAATGAAAGTGATGTTTGTTGTTACCACTACCTCTCTCTTACCTCTCTCTCTCTCTCTCTCATGCGTCTTCCTTCATATTTCAAAGAGATCCATTCATGGAACTTTGTCTCGATTAACCGTATCTTTATAGAAGAAACAACAGGTGTCAACATGACAGATAAAAGGAGTGTGACATCCTTTTCAAAACCGGAATATTCTAATGTGAATCTTTTATGTGTGTGGGGCATGAGAGAGGGAGAGACAGAGAAGAGTATGGTGAGACCCCACAGAAGGAGGTGGGACCCTACACACCTCTATCTTTGTGTCTTTTTCTCTCATAAAAGATAAAGCAGTGGCAGCAGTGGCCGCAGTGGGTTTGATCTTGGAATTTTGTGATTTAAAAAAGGATGGTTAGAATATACTAGACTTAGCTGAGCTGGCAGATATGGTTAGAATAGTTACATCTATAAGTTAGAGATTAACCAAGTGGATGCAATTGGTTAGAAGCTGTTAGAAGATCCCTCCACGTGTACACATATCACACAGATGTATCACCCCCAATATCCAGCTTACTTTACTCTATATAAACATTGTACTGTCAACATTATCAATAATAATTGTGATCCTATTCTTTCATCATTTCATCTCTTACTTCTCTGTTGTTCATCTCTGATCTTGATCTTTGATTCAATAATCTAGTATGGTATCAGAGCCTTGACGACCATCGTCAAAGCTCGATCCCGGTGACTAGAGCTCTCGAACGACAGATCGCTTGGCAATCTCCGTTTACGGATTGAGTGCTAAAGCCAATTTGTCGACCATGTCAGGATCCGTTGATTCAGTCGCTCCTTCAACTCCAGCGACTTCTGCGAGCCGTGCTTTCTTGAACAAGAAAATTACGATCAAGCTCGACGACACTAATTTTCTGCTGTGGAAACAGCAGGTCTACTTTATGGTTAAGCAACACAGGGTTTACTCGTTTCTTGATGGATCTGTGAACACTCCAGCGGCAAAAATCAAAGGTAACGATGGTACAGAAATTGTTAATCCTGATTTTGAGGAATTTGAGTCAATTGACTCTGCTTTAGCATCCTGGCTCCTAGCTTCCGTTGCATCCAATATCCTACCAGATCTTGTTGGCCTCACATCCTCAGCTCAGATCTGGACCAAGTTAAACCAACTATTCTCAAACAAATCCGATTCCAAAATACTGTCCTATCGTAACCAACTGGCTAACCAGAAGAAAGGTGACCTCCCTATGCGTGACTACCTTGCAAATCTAAAGTCCATTTGTGATCACCTTGCGATGCTTGGAGAACGAGTTGATGAGTCAACACATGTCTCGCATATTCTAAATGGACTCACGGCTGAATATGAACCAGTGATAGCTGTTATTAATGCATCCAGGCCTCGGTTTGGTCTTGATATAGTTTCAAACATGCTTCTGGACTCATAATCGAGGCATAAGGTATTCCTCTCAAACAGCCATTCTCATCCAATTAATGTTGTCTCTCATCAGTCCAATCCTGCTACTGCCAAAAATAATCCTGGTCATTCTGGTGTTCTCACTGATATGTATTCGGATGATCCTAGCACTGAGGATTCATTTACGGTTGTATGCCAAACCCAAGGTCCTAGTGCAGGTTCTGGTAACAGAGGTTTCAGACCATCTAGCTTTCCTCGTGGTGGAGGCCGTGGTCCTAGTCAAGGTCGTGGCCATTTCAACAACAATAATTGGCGCTTACAATGCCAAATTTGCCACAAGTCAGGACACCTTGCTGATCGCTGCTACTATAGATATGAGTATCCAACCTCTCATGGATCTTCATCTGAAGCTCAGGTTCATTATGCCTCTGGCTATGGTGTTCCAGAATTCTATTCTCCTTATGAATACTATCCTATACCTACTGACTCTCCCACATCTGATACATCTTCCAATTTACCTACTGCTGCTGCTGTCAATACTTCTGCACCAATAACTACTCCTAATGTGGCTCATGCTGGCTCTACTACTACCTCACTCAACCCTACGGCTCAAGCCTTTTTGGTCACACCTACTATGGTAACTGATTCTGCCTGGTACCCTGACTCTGGAGCTACAAAGCATATTACTCAAGATCAGTCATGTCTTGCCCCTACCTCGGTTTGCAATGGTACTGGTACTATTCAAGTTGGCACTGGTGAGCTCTCTCCCATAAAAGCCATCGGTAAAACATTTCTATCCAATCCTAATTCTCAGTTCACTTTGAACAATGTCCTTTATGTTCCAAATATGAAAAAAAAAAGATGTCCATAGCTAAGTTCACTAAAGAAAATCATGTTTCAGTTGAATTCTTTCCTAACCAATGTGTTGTTAAGGATCTTAGGAGTGGCCAGATCTTGATGTATGGAGCTGAACGTCGTGGCATGTACCCTCTGATGGCATCTGTCAAGCCATGTCCTACTACTAAAAGTCCTCAAGGTTCTGCTCACCTCACAACTCTGCAGTCTGTACTCACAAAGCCTCAAGACTGCAAACCTTCATATGCCTATGTTGTGTCAACAGATTCTCTGCCTCTCTGGCATCTCAGACTTGGACACCCATCCTTTACCACTGTGAAGGATATTTTGACTTGTAATTCCATTCCATTTACTTCCTTGCAAAATAAAACTCTTTGCTCTGCTTGTCAATATGGGAAGATTCATATACTTCCTTTTCCAAACTCTACTACTGTGTATCATCATCCTTTACAATTGGTAGTTATGGATATTTGGGGTCCTGCCCCTGTTCAATCTTATGGATCTGTCTATTATCTTTCAATTGTTGATGCCTATAGTAGATTCACTTGGCTGTACTTTATCCATAAAAAATCTGATGCCTTGTCAAAATTCAAAGAATTCAAACTCTTTGCTGAAAATAAATACTCTAAAAAAATCCAGCAAGTTCAAACAGATAATGGAGGTGAATTCCTTGCCTTCAAACCCTATCTTACTGAGTGTGGCATCGAACATCGCCTAACTTGTCCTCATACCTCTGAACAAAATGGCCTAGTTGAAAGAAGACACCGGTTGATAGTTGAAACAGGATTGACACTACTAGCTCATGCCTCCCTCCCCATGTTCTATTGGAAAGATGTATTCAGTACAGCTGTATTTCTGCTCAATAGGTTACCATCAAAGGCCTTGTCCAAAGATATGACACCATATGAAATGCTACATAAGATTAAACCCAATTACTCTCTTCTCAGGGTTTTCGGTTGTGTGTGTTATCCATACACAAGACCATACAACACCCATAAATTAGCATTCAGGTCTGTTACTTGCATTTTCTTGGGTTATAGCTCTCAACATCAAGGCTATAAATGCAAAGATATGCTCACAGGAAAGCTGTATATCTCACAACATGTTAACTTTGATGAATCCAAGTTCCATGCTACTGGCAGTCAATATTCTGTCAAAACCTCAGCTGCTACATCCTCAGCTCAGTACCCTACATCTGCTCATTCATCACTGGTCAATCAACCTACACTCACATCTGTCTCTACTGGATTTTCTAAACCTTCACACACCATCTCCGCTTCAATTCCTACTGTTTTCAGTTCACCAGGTTCAAAACCTACCTCTAAAATTACCACACCAGACTCAAAATCTCTTGGTCCACCACAATCCCAATCACTTCCATTAATGTCTATATCCTCTCCCACCTCCAAGTCACCTTTCTCCACTTCCAAGTCACCTTCCCCACCACAATCTTCCTCAAAATCACCTATTTCCAGTTCTAACTCACCTTCACCAGCACCATCAGTTCAAAAGTCACCTAGTCCTCCTCCCTCTAACAAACACTCTATGACCACCCGAAGCAAATCAGGAATTCACAAGCCTAAAGTTTTTCAGTATGCACAATAATTACACCCCCCACTACAATTGATGAAGCATTTGCTGACTCTAATTGGAAGCAAGCCACCTTTGATGAATATCATGCTCTTCAAAAATTCAACACTTGGGATGTGGTACCTTTGCCTTATCACAGAAAATCCATTGGCTGCAAATGGCTATGGAAAGCCAAAACTCATGCTGATGGCTCACTAGCAAAAAGGAAAGCTAGACTTGTTGCTAAGGGCTTCTCTCAAACAGCCGATATAGACTACATTGATACCTTTAGTCCAGTTGCCTAGGCTGCCACCATTCGGATACTTCTTACAGTTGCTGTCACCTCTCACTGGAAACTAAGGCAACTAGACTTTAACAATGCATTCCTCAATGGTGATCTTTTAGAAGAGGTATATATGAATGCACCACCTGGTTTCCCTCTTGGGTCCTCTCCAGATGGAAAACCACTTGTTTGTAGATTGAAAAAATCCATCTATGGTCTAAAGCAGGCCCCTAGAGCATGGTTCCAAATGTTACATTCTGCACTTTACTCTTTGGGATTTGTTGGATCCAAATCTGATTCTTGTCTATTCATCAGAAAAACACAGCAAGATATTGTTTACTTGGTTCTCTACGTTGATGACATAGTCATCATTGGATCTAGTGATGTTACAGTACAAAACCTCATAACTGCAATGAGTGATCTTTTCTCATTAAAGGATATAGGACCCCTTTCATATTTCCTTGGCATTGAGTTTCATACTACTGAACTTGGCTTACTGATGTCTCAACGTAAATACATACTTTCATTGCTCAAAGATCTCAATTTCCTTCATGCAAAATTTCAGACTACACCAATGGCTACTAATCTGCACTTAGCTTCGACAGAAGGGCAATATTTCCATGACCCGAAACTTTATCGCAGTGTGTTGGGCAAGCTTCAATATTTGTGCTACACCAGACCAGAAATCTCTTTTGTTGTCAACAAGCTGTGTCGATTTCTCCAGGATCCTCGTGAGCCTCACTGGATTGGGGTCAAACGGATTCTTCGATATTTGGTAGGTACCTACAACTATGGCCTACTCATTCGGCCCCTACCACGGTTACATGTTCAAGCATTTGCTGATTCTGATTAGGCCACCAACAAGGAAGATCGCAGATCAGTTAGTGGCTATTGCACCTATTTGGGAACCAATCCAGTCATCTGGGTATCCAAATGCCAACCTGTGTTTCCAGATCAGCTACAGAAGCCGAATACAGAAGCCTTGCAGATGCCTCTTCAGATGTTGTTTGGGTCATGAAGTTGTTGCAAGAAATGCATGTCCCTATTGCTGAAATTCCCATTGTCTGGTGTGACAATTCTGGTGCCATTGCTCTAGCATCTAATCCGGTTCTTCATTCCAAAACCAAACATGTGGAAATTGACATTCACTTCCTTCATGAAAAGGTTGCAGCAGGTCAACTCCAGATTGGTTACATTCCATCCAGTGATCAAGTTGCGGATGTCCTCACAAAGCCGCTAGGGAAGAGCATGTTCATTCCCTTTCGTGATCGATTAAATGTCTTTACACCAGATCAATCAGTTCAACAACAAGTTGCATAAGGAATATTAGAATATACTAGACTTAGCTGAGCTGGCAGATATGGTTAGAATAGTTACATCTATAAGTTAGAGATTAACCAAGTGGATGCAATCGGTTAGAAGCTGTTAGAAGATCCCTCCACGTGTACACATATCACACTTATCACACAGATGTATCACCCCCAATATCCAACTTACTTTACTCTATATAAACATTGTACTATCAACATTATCAATAATAATCGTGATCCTATTCTTTCATCATTTCATCTCTTACTTCTCTGCTGTTCATCCTGGGCACTGTCTTGGAGAGAGGCTCGGTGAAATAGACATGTCTGTGAAGATGCGGACTACCTGCACCTGGACAGAAAGACCCTATGAAGCTTCACTGTTCCCTGGGATTGGCTTTGGGCCTTTCCTGCGCAGTTTAGGTGGAGGGCGAAGAAGGCCTCCTTCCGGGGGGCCCGAGCCATCAGTGAGATAGTGATTTTTCAATTACTGATAAAGATTATGTTCTGCCAAGTGTGTTCTTTTGAATGAAGAAAGCCCTTGCTTTCAAAGCTGCAATCCATGAATTAGAATGATATATTCGAACCAATGACTTTGTACCCTTGTGTCATGAAAGCTCCATATATGTAAGTAAGAGGTTGTGAGATTTGATCTACTTGTAATATCAATCCATTCTATATATATATATATATATATAGAATGGTTCGCTTGAGAAGTTGATCATCGCTTGCAGAATCATATGCTTTGGAATGTTTTTTTTTTTGGATATTATCACCCAAGTTTGTTTCTACAAAAAAAAGTTTGGGTGAGTTGGGTCTCAAAAGCTTACTAGGGTCAAAGCTGCCTTCGGGTTCAAAGAGCGGTTACAGAAGTACTTACATATTTTTATCAACAATATCCTCACATACCAACGAGGGTTGGCACAAGTGGTAAGCGGTTTGTGTCGCTTAAGCAAGGTCTCGGGTTCGAGCCTTGTAAATGCAAAAAAAAAACCCCCGCTGGGAGACTTTCCCACCAAAGCCAGGTGCGTGACGCGGGTCGGATCCGGATTAGTCGGGACGAAGCCCCAATAAATCGGGTGGGCAACAAAAAAAAAACAATATCCTCACATTGGTGGGATTTGAATTGAAAACCTTGTGATTATGAGCCAACCTTTTTACCAACTGAATCAACTTTTGTTGTCATGCTTTGGAATGTTAACTTCAAAAGCCCAACTGTTTATTTTAAGCCCATGAAGTATGGACCAAGCCCAATATCTCCCTTCCAATAAAAAAATTTCTAAACCTTGTGCTCTTTTATGGACGGGAAGGTTTTTTCTGGCCTAGGTCGTCATGACCTGGTCTTAGTGATTCTGCAATATGTGTATATATGGTGAAAGCAATTGAGTAGTGAGTAATCCCTTATCCTTGGGTTCAACTGGCAAAGGGGTTGGACACTCTGACTAAAAGGGAGGGGGTTCAATCCTGGAGTTGGTCAAGGCACTGGAGGAGGCATTTTAGAGGTCTATGAAGCAACCTTAACCCAGGCTAAGGTGGAAGCATGTGTGCTTTTAGTCCTGAATTCCTTGCAGAGTGGGCTCCAAGCACTCTGCCCTTGGACTGTGGGTAAGCCCAACCCCTCTCCTAAGATTTTTATGTCAAAAAAAAATTTGAGTAGTGAGTACCAAAAGAATAATAAAAAAATAAAATTTAGGATAGTATATTCTCATATCGTTGTCATTTACTATACTACTTTGAAAATTAGGTTGTAATATTATTGCACATTCTAGAAAACTTGAAAAAGAGATCTGCTGCCATTAACTTCAAGTCACATTTTTTTTTGATTGCTAATGTAACTTTTTTAGGCAATTCCAAATAAATGCACTTTTCTTGTAAGGTTTGTGTTTTGGCACATTTAAGTTTGCGAAACGAAAAATTGTAAATCCGTTTGCAAATTTAAGTTTACAAAAAGGAAGTTTGTAAATACAACTTGTTGGAAAAATTAAGGTTAAGAATACCGTTTCGATTTGTAAAACATAGATAGGCTGAGTTTTATAAGCCTTGATTTGTACCTTTAAATTAAAACAAGACTTTCTCCCCGTGCGTTGCACGGATAAGTTTATTTGTACATTGTTGAAACTAACCAAAATATGTTACTATGTGTTTATTTAACAAATTCAAAACAACATCATATTATATCTAATGAAGGTTTTGAAAAACCTCTCTATGAACAACATTTGTTGTAGTACAACTGGATTTGTTGAATTCATCTAAAATAAGTAATCCCAATCTGTTAAAAGACTTAACCCTAGATAGAGCAATATATAATTGCCCATGTGAAAAGACTGGACTGGGAAGGTAAACACCTACATTAGACATTGATTGACGTTGGCTTTTGTTTATCAGCATTGCAAAAGATATTATGATGGGAAATTGCCTCCTTGTCATATTAAAAGGCAGTTTAGATTTAGATAGTTTTATATCCATTCTGTGTATCAAAATCTCTTCCTCAACACTTATGCCAGTCAAAGCCTTAGCCCTTATGTCATTTTTTCCAAGTTTTGTCACTTTTAGCCTTGTACCATTGCACAACCCTGCTGCTTGATCAATATTCCTTATTAACATCACTGGCACACCTGGTTTCAAGACCAATTTATGATGAGGTTTCCTTAAACATTTAATTGCATTTAGAAATTATGTGTCGTACAAATTCTGTAAACTTTTGTTTGCCTTATCTGTACGGCTTATAGAGTCATAACTAAAATACTCCACGGGATCACCTGGCAACAAAGAACAAATGAATTCGTTCAATTTGTCGACATTCTCAAATATAGGAGTAAGAATGGTCCTATTATTGAGGTAATCTTGGTCGACAATACGTTCTACTAAATTTGGGTAGGTAGATTCAATGATGCATCTAATTGGATCACAATCATCATGTTGCAACAACTCTAACGGAATCGATATGTCCGCAATACCATCATGTGGTAATCCAATTTAATTTCTCCGCCTCCCACTTATAGCAACCATTTTGAAAAGATTTTGATCTTCTCTTGATCAACTGGATTGCTTGAATACTGTAGCCTCATATTCTTAGTTAGGCAAAGTAGTCTGCATTCATTCCAAATATGAGAAGAATTAATAGCTGCATCTACGATTTCAGCTCGAATGCTTTTAGGTATAACAAGAAGGATTTTCCTGAAATCACCACCCATAACAACACATTTACCCCAAAAAATAGAATTGTACTTCATTAAATCCCTCAACGTTCGATCAAAAGTCTCAATACAATGTCTCTTAACCATTGGTACTTCATCCCAAATAATGAGATCAGTAGCTTTCATTAAGTTTGCAGCCGATGAATTATGAGTAATTGAAATGGAACATATTGAATCTTCATTAACATCAATAGGAATACAAAACTGACAGAATTTTTTAGTAATTGACATACTACTCAATTTGTAATTAATATTAAATAGAACACAAATTTGAGCATCAACCTCTATATTTGAATATTGAAATTGTTCCACCAAGTGAGTATCAGCACAAAATTGAGTGACGCCAATGCTACTTGTCCTATGTTTAATTTTGTGGCTCTTAAGTCTAAGCTTGACAATAACAACCTTGCCTGCAACTTGATCAAGCTCTTCCGGAACGGTAGAGTTTCTACCCTCCTAAAAAAAATGGAAGAGAAATATATATATATATATATATATATATATATATATATATATATATATATATATATATATATATATATATATATATATATATATATCTTAAATATTGCATTGGTAATGAGTGTAAACATGTAAATTAAATCACAAATGTTTAATAAACCTTGTGCATATCTTCTTTGACCTTGGACGCAGATTTACCCAATAACTCAGTAGCATGAGGATCGAAGAATATGACTGAACATTTACCTGTATCGTCGTAGACTTTGTAGTGAACCTTATATCTACACAAATGAATGTGAATTAAGAACACATGAGTAATATTTACAAACTATCTTCTTGTAACTTCTGAACATCATAAAAAGAGTACTTGGGAACAATCATTAACACATCTTTATTACACTTCATACATCTAAGAGTACCATTTGATTGGTACTCAGGCTTCTTGTCATACGGACATACATCATACACCCACTCATATAGTGTTTCAACCTTTTGAATAGTTACTTTTGTAACCACACCACACTCCTAAACATAGATCAGTTATGTGTTACATTTTAGCATGGGGTATTTGTGGATCATACTACTAACCATGTATATATATACTTAAAATTCACCGTGAAACTGCAATAAATTTAGGGTTATTTTTTGTAGAGGTTTATAATATTACAACGACTTTTTTTTTCCCAAAGCATTTTTCTTTATTTACGGTGGCAAGCCTTTGCGTGAGGTTGAATTAGTGTGAACAACTGTAATATAATCTTACGCGGGAAAGGAAAAAGGGAAAAAAAAAAAAAAAAAGAGCAACTAAACATTAATTGAAGACATGTATATGTCAAATTATGAGTTGGAAATTGACAGCGTATCTAAAATCTAGGGCTAGGTAATATAATTATTAATTACATGACTTAAAATTCAATATTGATGACTGTTTTGGTGATAACTCGTCGGGATAGCCGATAGACTTTGAGTGATTTAATGATTACAATACGTTGAAAATAGGTTTAGGGTTAGCGTTTGCACTCTGAACTGAAGTTAGAGGGAAATAGTGATTGTGTTTGCACAGCTGTTATCATAAATACATCAGTACAAAAATGCTTTAAAAGTGAAGTCCACAATAACACATGGGAAATATAAAATACTCATTGGAACTCGACTTCAGATAAATAGTTATTAAAGATAAATCAATTGTTCACCCAATAAGATATGATCTCCATATGACTTTATTAACCTATATGCATGAGAACGTAAGGTGGTTGAGTTATTCAAGATCATTCATACATGTGTTGCAGAAGTCGTATAAAATGCAAAGACCAATATTTGGTGATTAAATAGCCAGATGGATTGACACTGTGGAAGAGTGAACCTCTGAAATGCAGCAACACAAAGACCAATAAGAAGTATTAAAGGCTATAAGGAAACAAACCAACTCAGAATTCAACTCATGCTATGAACTCTTCGAAACTACAAATAATGATGATATAGAGTTATATAAAGCAAAATAGAAAGTTTAAATTTTATAAAAACTTCACCAATGAGCAGTGGCAGAACTATGTTACAACCTTCTTTTATCTTATGTATTTATATGTATGTATTATATAATATTTTATTTTGGCCAATAATTTGGCGCCAGCTAATCTCTTATATTTTCTATAATTATACTCTCTTTTTTATTAGGACAATGTTTGGTTCATTACTCATTCATTTACGAGAAGAAAGTAAATTTTTTGTTTGAGATACCTACTGAAAAAGTTAGTATCATCTTATATCCTTCGACGCTATTCATCTTCATTTTAAGGACTAAATAGGTACTCAAAATCACTTATTTTCACCTCACTCTTTTTATAAAAGTTGTTCTACGTATTTTTCTCTTTCTAATAAGGGTAATTTTGTGTTGATTAGTGAAAATTTTGGGTTATGATTTTAGGAGAGTCTTGAGTTTTGACAATAGATAACTATATATATGTAGATGATGATTAATGGCTAATTTTAATTGGTTTGGATTTATTATTTGGTTGTCTTATGATTTTATAATGAATTTCTCTTTAAAAAATTGATTATAATAGGT